>NJDD01003359.1:66860-98769 GCA_002245505.1 Calephelis nemesis | reverse complement strand
GGTGGAAAAAAAAATACTGACGCAGGACGGGCAGCAGTGTCCTTGTCAAAACTTCCACCCTAGTTACTGTTGATCCTCAATCCACCCGCCAAGCGTGGGGATTACGGCAAAACTCCCTGAGGCCGACATACTTTAAAGAAACAGTTGAACTATTGAAACTTCAGGATCAGTAAGCTCCGACAGAGTTCTTAGACGCTATGTGCTATTGTAGAGCCTGATTCTATACGGATACTGATGGTGACGAAGTATGAAATAAGTTGACTAGTATTGTTTATGTTAGGTTACGACAAGTTAACATTTATTTCTGGGTACATATAAATCTTAATTTCATTTAAAATGTAGTATAAAATCTAATACAATAACCATTTTAAATTGTTTCTAAAAATTTGCATTTTTGAAGTAAAAACTTCTTTAGGCGTTGAGCGTTTTGGTAGAGGGTAAAATCCTCGGTTCGTGTCACCGACATACTAATGATAATAGTATATCTATAGCTATGGAGAGCCAGACTAGCGCACGCGCAGTAGCCTGTGTACACGTATACACTAATACATCGACTATTTCTGACTGACAAGATAATTGTATATTAATTATTTTTTCAACCACTTTGTATTTATATTTTGTTCATGATTTGTTTAACCCATCTAACTAATAAATAAAACCCATGTAACTAATAAATAAAACATAAAAAATGTCATATAATTTTTGCATATAGTTTTAATTACTCTCAACATAATAGTTCCATTTTCACTTCTATCGGCAGTCCCACGACTGCTACTGTTTTTTTATAATTTATTGACTGATGATGATCACGTTTATCTAATTACCCTCATTATAGTAATCCTGCACTAATTGCTAAATTAGCATGTACCCCAAATTATTTTGTTACGTATCCTTTTAACTAGTTATTTCATTAGGGACATAGGTATCAAGTTTTATTAATATGAAGTGATTACCTCAATATGATAATTAGCTAAAGTGGACTTGGGGCATTAGGCAAGATTATATATTACGTAATTCATAATTACCGTGTCATTTCAAATTAATAGGAAATACCTACGACTTTGTGATTTATTAGAATGTGTTGGTCAAAGGATATAAATATTATAAATTACACTTGGAATAGTCATATTTAAACACTAAACGTAATGTTTTTTTTTTAAATTTTGAAGATTTAAAACAACAATCGCAAGTAATGTCAAAAATTCACAAATAAATATAAAGAAATCTCAAATCGCAATATCGCAAACCTTGCGATTACAGATCTTTATTTTACATGATTTTTTCTTAAATAAATTGTAATTCTTCCATTTGTGCACACAACATCATATGACATTTTATCGAACAGTAATGACCAGCAAAAGTCATTTCCAGCAAAAAAAAAAAAACATTTAAAACATCAAGATCCTATGTCTTTCATAGCCGATTTTCGATCAACCGTGTGCCGCCAGCGCCAAAGTCGCTAATACCGCCGCGCCGCGCATTCGTCATTTCAAAGTTTATGGACAAATACCCTTATTTTCCGATTACTATTAACAGAATTCATACCGGTTAACAGATATGTTTCTATTAACCGATCGATAGGCGTATTCATAAACTCAAACATTATTCATTTCTGTTAACCGAAATAAATAAGTAACAGATAGTATCTGTTAATCAATAAACGAAACGGTTAATAACAGATACGTTTCTGTTATTAACCGTAACCGTCCGTTCCCTGAACATGAATGTCAAAACCTAAAGAAAGAAGAGATTAAATAAAATAACTTATGGCGGACTACTAATAGATGTCGTAGTAATAAATAATCTGTGTTAACATTCAGTTTATTTTCGTGACTACGGCCTCAAAGTAGTAAAGAAACGTAGAGATAATAACAAGCGTGTTTTTGTTCATTTGGCGCTATCTAGAGAACATTTCCTAAATATGGATTTAGGTGTGATTGAGTGTAATTAGCTAATTTTGGTGACATTTTATAAAACTTTGTTCAGTTAAAGTGCGCAAGTGAAGTACTCATAAAGAAGTTAGTGTACTATGTATTTCTTCGTTACCGCCAAATCTCACAAAGATTAAGAACTCACGGAGCGGTTTTTACCGCGCTCGCAGCGTTTGCGGGCCCGCAGGTTCTGTATAAAGTAGATCTATACATTTCATTACGCGTTTTGCAACCGCAGTGCCCGCGGTGATTTGCGGTTTCCGCGTCAGCAGTCGCTCGCCCGTAGAATAGTACAAGTTTGCAAGTGACTTATGGTCAACGGCTATGTGACCGCACATATTACCGGTCTCGTAACTTTCGAACTAAAACCGCAGTACCATGTACCGCCGTGGGTGCGGGTAAAAACCGCTCCATGAGTTCTTAGGTAAGTTTTTAGGTCTTTGCTTGAGTAAGGAGGCCACCGCTTTACCTAAGACGCGGTCCTTTTTTTAATGACTAATTTGTTGCTAATCTCGCGATTTTTACAACTTCACCGAGCTTTGTGGGCCAAGCAGAGTACTCAGTCCGAGACATCATTATTTAAATGCATTGGACTGTTACCTACCTACAAAGGCAGCAACAAGGGCTGTCTCCCGGGAGACCGTACCTCGACTTGGTGCTGCGTTCTGGTTACTGGGTGGACTTGGAGGAGGAGTAGTGAGATCGCCGCGGCAGCGGACGGTGTAGTTTGGGAGGAGAGAGTATAGCGTTTGCCGCGGTTATTGGGTCCGGAGGATCCGATAACACGTGGCGGGGTCTTTTATGATTTGGGGTCGCGTTCGCGACCGGTGTGTAGTCACACGCGGGTGCTAACACCAGATTCGGGTGGGCAGCAGTTTTTTCAAAGTAACGTTCCGATAGTTCTGTGAAATGCTGCGCTATCGTGGGTAAATCGAGGTTGCGAACGTACCACGAAGCACCCGTGGCAGTTCGCATGAACCTATTCTGGACTACTTGTAATTTTTTAATATGGGACGGGAAGGTATGCGCGAAGGCTACACTACCGTGAGCTAACATGGGTCAAACACATGTTTTGTAAAGTGTCACTTTGTTACAAAATGACATTTTACTATTTTATTAATAAGATAATAGAGACGGCTAAGTACGATTTTAGCCTTATTTGTGACACACGAAATATGCGGTTTGAACTACATATTTTTGTCTAGAGTGACCCTTGGTATTTTGTTTAGTTTCTCAGGGGATCGTTCTGCCGAACATTTAGATGGTACCCGGGCTACGACTAGGTCTAATCCGTTCGATGGTCTGAGACCTGGATTAAAGTACACCGCTGCACTTTTATCGGGGTTCGCTACGAGGTCCGTGGACATGGCTTTCTATGACTAATTTTGAATAATTTAAGCGAGAATTTGCTGAATTGAGTAACTTGATGTAAACTTTAACATGACTAATGGTTGGTGCCAACGCCCATGCCAAAAACTAAAAAAAAGAGTATATACGTTTACTGGCGATTACACTCCTAACAAAGACCTGATGTCATTTTCATATATTGCCAACTCACTCTAATGTCCTCTCTTTCTGAGTCTTGATGGTAATTGACAAAAGTAAAACGAGAGAGAGTTCAGATCATTAGAGTGAGTTAGCAATATTTAGGAAATGACATAAGGTCTGTGCTACCAGTGTTAGTTATATGTGTGGTATCGCCTCTGCGGTCTAGCGGTTCGTGGTCGGACTAGACTTCTTGAGGTCCCTGGTTCGATCTCAGGGTCGGGCAACAGAGAAATAGAAAACCTGTATTTTCCATTTTCTTCTAATAAAAATAAAATTGCCCGGGATTGGATATGTGCCCGGTTAGCAATAGGCTTGCCACCTATAACATTAGTGGGACTTAGTGTCTTCAGCTAGTCGTGGGTGCCTTGGATGTGCCTCTGCTTACCTCTTCGGGGTTATGGGCATGAAGATACTTATTTTAGGAGTACAACCTCCAGTAGTAATATGGCTTTATATTTTATGCCCATTTAAAAACTAATATAATTCTGTATGGAAGTACTCAAAGGAAAAACGAATATAAAATAATTGGTAGTAATGAACTAGAGTTCGTATAGTCAACAGTATCGTTGCTTGTAAAAATTAAACGAGCACTATTAAACACGGCCGTAAGAACGAACGACATCGTTTTAGTAAAGTTAAACTTTTAAATACTTTTTAACATTCCATTTAGTGGCAGCGCATTTTGGGATAATTGTGGTTCAGATAGGAGTTTAAATTTATAAAAACATTTTCAGGATTAAAAGAATAAAGTTTTTTCAGAAGATTTACAAATGTTTTAAAAAACATTTTTTTATTGATTACAGAGAAAAATTGACAATAAAAGCACGAATTTGGATAATACGGAGATTAAAATAACGTTAAAAACGAATAAAAAGTTACATTACCACAAAGATTTAAAGAATTAGTATATACAAAATTTAAAATGGAATTAAAGACATGGTTATGTGAAAAATGCTTTTATGACATAAATTAATATTTAACTACATAATTACAATGTTTATATCTTTTATTAATTTGACATTTATTTTATTGACATTCGTTTTAGTATTAGGACATATTTTTATATTATTTTATTATTATCGCAATTTAATATATTAATTATGACTTTAAATATACTAGTAAATGTAATTAATTTGAAAATAGAAATTTTAATTTAATTATTGAATAATTTTATATACTTAATGAATAATATGAGTTGTATAAAATATTTGCATGCCAACTATTTGGTAAAATAGGATTAAGAGCTTGTTTAGTATTTAAGATCCTCCTTACCCTATTTACGCAAATAAATGTTATTATTATTATTATTATTAAAAAAAAACGAGTATATAATAGGTATATATTTCAACCTTAACTCAAAAAAATAAAGATCAGGAGAACTGCAGGGTTAGTCTTGAATCTTGATTTAATACGAATTGGAAATTGGAATCTGATTTGTGTTTTGTGTGCTCTTGAATAAAATACCAGCGAATTATTAACATTTGGTAACTAAAAAAAAACAAATCATCAGAAATAACTTTAAGTTTATTACTAACATTAGTAATTTGTTAGTATTTTTTTATGATATTGGAAGGCAAACAAGCAGACGGATTTCCTGACGGTAAGAAATTCATGTCTCCCAAAGACACCAAAGGTGGTAATGGTGCGTTAACAACCTGAGGCCAAATGTTAGGGCTCGAGCAAAAGTATACTTACCCTCAACCTTACCCTTTAATCCGAAACACGTCAATTGCGATCATTGACGCTATGGCAGTAGGAACAGATGACGTGGTGGTACCAATCCGGGAAAGTCGCTGCTAAACTCTACCACCTAGTCAGATGTCACGGTGTTAGTGACGGTGAGACTATGCTCATCTTTTACGACTTGCCTGGCAAGGAAGGCAGGTGGTCTATTCTACAAAGGAGCCTGGACCAACACGAGTATTGCGTTCAAGAGCAAAAAATAGCACAAACCTGTTTCCAAATTCCATTTTGCTTGACATCGAGATTTCAGAGAACCCCACTAATCTAAATGTTTGTAAAATTATTCCAAAAAATATACATGTATTATATATAGCTGCAACACTAAAATTAAAATTTATCGACAGCAAAATCGCTGCAGATAAAATTTAAAAGACTGGTTTCAATCACAAAAGTGCAAAAATAAAGGTTGATTTATAAATCACAGCTGACGCTATCACGATGAAACTGCGTCACCGTGCGGTTGGCGATGCAGACATTATTGTCAACCTTTTCAATTTTAATCAGCGGTGAAATGGAATTCGAGATTTTCATTTTCGATGTCATTTCGCTTTTGATTGTGGCACTTTGTAGTTCAAAACTGACAGAATTAAAGTAAATGAAAATACAGTTTAAAGTAAATGATAAAATGTTTCGAAGAAATGAAAAATACAGTTCAAAATAAATAATAAATTGTTTCGAGTAAAGTTTAAAGTACCTAAATGAAAAATACAATTTCAAGTTAATGAAAAATAATACAGATGCAAGTAAATGAAAAATAAAGTTTTAATTAAATGAAAAATACAGTTTTAATTAAATGAAAAATACAGTTTAAGGAAAATGAAAAATACAAATTCAACCAAACTAGACAGCTGCTAAAAACCAACTTTATTAAAAAACGCAAGATATAAAGCGAAATATGAAAAAAACTAAGTTGAAATTTAAATTGATGTCAGTCTTACAAGTTGTACTGCGTTTAAATCTAGACACGCGGCAGCGTTGAAATTCTTATTTTATTTTGGCATTACCGACACTAAACTCGGAGCTAATTTTATTAGGTTTTTGCAGTAAAGCAGTCACGTTCCAATTAGTGCCAACTTGAATTTTTCGTTATTAGTTTATTTCGAAGTTGGCAACATCGATTGTAAATATATAAGCTGTTTGCCAAGATTTTTATCGTCTTATTTTTATTCGCACATGTCCAATCCCTGGCAGCGTTTTTTAGCGTATTTTGTTGTCCGACCCAGGGATCGAACCCGGGATCATAGAAGTCAAGTCCGACGCCGGACCACTAGTCCACAGAGTCAAACATAGAGTATCAATACAAATATGGGACACATATAGAATATGTAGCATCTTATTAAGTTGTCCTTGTTTCGGTTTGTTTAAGTTATCCTCCATTAAATGGGATGGAAAGTTCCAACATGGAGATAACAAGGGGTTGTCTGTTGATGGCGGCCAATCCACACACAATAGGTCATTATAGCTTATCTGACAGTATAATGGCATCACTTACACTGTTATATTTTGGACGTGACTTTGGTAAGTAGCCCAGGTTGTTCCGGATCCCATGGATAGAATAGATCATCTACCTGTCAGCTAGGCAGCTCGCAGGAGGCGAGCACTAGTTAAAATATATATGCCAGTGCCAATAAACCACTGGTAGTAGAGTGCTGCGCAGCAGCTTATCCGGGTAGATCCACCGCCTTATGTTCATGATGCTATAATGACTATGTCCTGTTCCGGGTAGGGTGCAGGTACCGACTTGCACAATAGGCCTAATACCCCGGCCAAAGGACAGTGACACACTTATGTAGGCGACGGTTGTCTCTTGTGATCAGGATAGTCGTGTGCTTGGTCGGTGTCGTATGCTAATTGTTTCTACTTTCGTAATACATTCAGATATATTTTTGACATTTCAGTTTTCTCACAAAGACAACATTGCATAGGATTGGATAAGTGTTCGTTTGGCTGTACCTAAGCTCCTTCGGCTAATCTTAGGTGCTCTGAAGGCACCTCTTTCTAGCTGTTCGGGGATACAAACGTTTTTCGTTATACCAAAGTATGTATCACTGAAATGCTTCCCTCCACATTTTTATTTCAGAAAGCCAAGCGAGTAGTTCTAACCGAGCAGAAAATTCCCTCATCCATGTTAGAACGGCTCGATCGCTGCCATCCGGAAACCGCACCGTCTGATTGACAGTATAAGATCCTTTCAGGCCGGACGGGTAAACGTACCTAGCGTGCTGCTCGCTCGAACATGACAACTTTTATTTACTATCCATAGATACTGGTATTGCCATTCACATGAAAAGAGTAGTATGGTTTTATAAAACCATATAGAACATAGACACCATTAAAAATCATTAATTCATCATTTTTTTGCGTTTAAAGACGGTTAAAAACGGCTGTTAATACGCCTTTTAACAAAGGCAACCATAGAGGAAACTTAGTTTCCATTTCCCAATTATTAAATTTGGAATAAATGTACGGATCGGAAGGATGCGTCTCACTAAGGGCGACGCATCTTTCTGTTAATTTTAACAAACAAAAAATCAAACCTTTCCTCTTTATAACATTAGTATAGATTTGGATTAAATCTACGGTCCAGAAGGATGCAATCTAATGTGTATAATTTATAGCCAGTAATAACCGTCTACAACTCTTATTACAGACAAATGTTATTGTTGAAGATACAAGTCAAATCAATACGTTTCTGAATTAAGAATACCCTTTTATATATTTGTTTTTAGAGCTCACCTAATGGGAAGAGAGAACCATGACCTGGATACCGTACAGAAATCGTGGATGTTATTCATGACAACAGTTCAACTTTGTGTTAAAAAAGTTGGTGTATCTTTATCCGGGCAAGGTGCTGATAAACTTTAACAAGGCTTATTATTTGATATTTTCCATCGTCGGCGCTTGGTAAAACTTCCAAATATTCATATTTTTATATCAAGAAACACTTGTATTGTTTTACGTATCACTTATGCTTTATTATTTTATAAATAGCCTACCGGTTTCGCTTTTTACAGCATCATCAGGGCTAGAACTTAAATTACTGAACAATATTTTTAAATAATAATAAAAATAAATTCATTTCATAGTGGGTAGATACAAAAAAACTTAAATGCGTTATACAATGGGGTTGCAAGCTATTGATTTTTTATTACCAGTAAAAAATATCATTTACAGGCTAGTAAACTATTATTTTAATCAGTGGTAGTATAGGTATTTGTCCATTGTCATGTTTTGGCTTTGGAAGGCAGAATAGTCGGTAAAACACCATCAAGTATTTGGATGTCAGTACCTGTTTTTCTAATTTGTCCAAAAAACAGTATCTTCAAGCCCATATTCCCGAAAAGGCAGAGACACAACTAGACTACCCACGATTATCCGAAGACACTAAGACTCACAATATGATATGTGGCAAGTCTATCTCCAACCCCATATCCAATCCCGGGCAACGTTATTTTAATGGGAAATTGAAAATATACCTTTTCTTTATCAGAATCAGAATAATCTTTATTCACATGAACCATACAAGTGGTATTTGTGCGCGTCGACAATTTTAGCCCGACCCGGCGATCGAACCCGGTACTTCAAGAAGTCAAGTCCGACGCCGGACCGTTAGACCACAAAGGCGCTTAGATAAAGCGAAAAGCTTTTTGCCTTTCGTAACTAAAAAACGATTTAAGAAACATGTGGATACAACACTCAAACAAAACACTACGATATTTTCCCTAAACATCTGTTATCTATTAATACAAACAAATATAACGTATATTTCAATATCCTCACAAGAACAACGAATGTGAATGGAAATATCGTGTCTGTGAAACGGGGAAGGGTGAGAGCGCTGTCTTGATCTTTGAGATGTATGAGATTTGTATGTAAGTTAACTCGGCGACTTCGCGACGCCGGCACGTCTATTGACATCGCCTGATTAACTTGTCGCCATAACTTGTGTTTTCCTGATTCTGAATCCAGAGAGATTGATTCGTACTGATAAATGAATGACTATTATCAATATACATGTTATTGATAAAGAAAAACAGTATTTTTTCTGATTTTCAATTCAGCTAAAGTAGGTGTTACTAATAGCATAATTATCTAAATTGATAAATTATATGAATTATTATACAAAATATGTGTCTTCCTGATTCTGAATCCAGCGAGACTGATTCTTACTGATAAGTGCATGACTTTTATCAACATACATGTTATTGACAACAGTTTTTCTGATTTCGAATTCAGCTAAATTAAGTCTTAGTAATGGCATCATTGTTAAAGTTTATAAACACATGGTAATGGATAAAATGTGTTTTCCTGACTTTGAATTCAAGAAGATGGATTCGTACTGATGTTACGTGTTTGGGTTTCATGAACTCACATGTTTGGAATTAAACAATGTGTTTTTCCTCAATCTGAACTTAGTGAGATTGAGTCTTACTCATGTGTTTAATTTTAATAAACTCATTTGTCATTGGATAAAAAATTTGTTTTTTGTTCCTGAATTTAAAAGTATTGATTCTTACTTCACTGATTCGGCCGCCTCGTTGGTCGAGTGGTTAGCATACACGCCTAACTACATCGACCAACCGCGAGGCTCGGGTTCGATTCCCGACGGGGGCAGACATTTGTGTGATGAGCATTTAGATGTCTGCATTTCCGGGTCTGGGTGTTTAATAAATTTATTGTGGTATCTATTTATGTATTTCTATGTATTAGTATCGTTTTGACTCTGTCTGACATAACACAAGCATATAACTTGCTTACTTTGGGGTTAAATTCAATTTGTGTGACTTGTCCAAAGAGTATTTATTTATTTGAGTATTTATTACTGATGTTAAGTGTTCAAAATTCATCAAAGTACATGTTATAAGTAAAAAAAAGTCATCACATCACAGCGGCAGGAATAGGTAAAGCGGAGCACCTACCAGGGTAAGTTGCTGTATGCGACTCTACCACCAGTGGTTTTGTTAGTAATGACAGATTTAACCTAGCCTCTTACGAGCTGTCAAGCACAGAGGCAGATATTCTAACCTATTCTGTGTAAACCCAGACTTATACAGGGAATGACTAAACATGGTAAGATGAAAGGACTAATAAATTGAGTCCTAAAGCAATTACCGTTAAAATCCTCCATTATATTCAATTAAACGATTATCCCAGGATTCACGACGTCTGGAAGATATATAATATTAAAATACACGTAAAGGTAACGAAATTCGTTGAAATTTGCTACACTCCGGGTGAACATTCGTTTATTAATTAAATCTTAAAATTACGTACTTGAAGCGAAAATTTTAACAACGAAGTAGACTTGAACTTAGATGTATTTCAAATTTTATAATTACAGCTTAATTATAAAATTCGAATGTAATTTAAATGTGGTGGTAGAGTAAGGTACAACTTGCCCGGGTAAAAGGTGGTAAACCCCTTGTTTACCACCTTTCCTATTCCTGCCGCCATAATGACTGTCACGTTCCGGTCTGGAGGGTAGGGTAGCTGGTATGCAACTCGACAATACTCCTAATATCTCAGCCGCAAGACAACGACGCACCTATAAAATCTATGCTCTTGCTGTGCTCTATGGTTGCCTCTTATCATCAGGAGATCCGTGTTTTGTTCGCTGACCTACAACATAACAAAACATTTCATTTTCAATATTATATTATTAGAATCATGTTGACAAATTAGTGCTGGAAATTTAGCCTCGAGATTCTGACAATAAATATATTATAGCACTTTTAATATTTCATAGTTACTTACGTTTACGTTACGTTACGTTTGATAGGGTTGTACGTAAGGAACTTTGGGACATTTTGCCAGATTATGGGATAGTCGGGTACCTGCTGCGTGCGGTGCAGTCAATGTACTTAGACTGTAAAGCATGCGTGCGGGTGGATGGCAACATATCGCCTTGGTTTGATGTTAATATTGGCGTCAAGCAAGGTTGTGTGTTGTCAGCACGCTTGTTTATCTTGTATTTGGACAAATGTGTGCAAAGGTTAAGATCATTGAAAGTGGGAATGCGTATGGGTGACCAAGTAGTGAACTGCCTGCTTTATGCCGATGATGCTGTACTTTTGGGCTCTACACCATCTGAGCTGCAAACACTGGTCACAGCTATGGAAGAAGATTGTAAAGAAAGGGGCTTACATTTGAATGCGATGAAAACCAAAATAATGGTGTTTGAAAGAGACATAGCCAGAACGGATGTAAGAGTTTTGGTTGATGATGTAGTTGATGTAGACAAGTGGATGAAATTGTATATCTTGGTTGTGCTTTTAGCAGGGATGGAAGGTACACCGCGGATGTAGAGAGGAGAGTGAGTGCAGGGAATAGCGTGAATGGAGCGTTGGGTAAGCTATTCAAAAGCGAGGTTTTGAGTCAAAAATCTAGACTCGCTTTGCATAGTTCTGTGCTTATCCCAACGTTATTGTATGGAAGCGAGAGTTGGGTATGTCAGAAAGATCATGAAAGTAGGATAAATGCGGTCGAAATTAGAGAACTAAGGAAAATCTGTGGTGTAACGCTCGCTAACCGCATTCCTAACAGTGAGAACTGAGAAAGAGTGCGATTGAAAGAAAGTGTTGGTGTTAAAATGCGAAAGGGTATGCTCCGCTGGTTTGGTCATGTGGAAAGTATGACAGATGAAAGATCGACAAAGCAGATATACAATGCGAATGTGGATGGATGTAGGTACCCGGGGAGACCAAGGCTGACATTTCACGATCAGATCAATCGGATATTGTCCGCGGGTGGTGTCAAGAGTCTCCAAAACCGGCGTGTTTGTATGAAAAGGGTAATAAATGTGAAGGAAGCAAGACAGGTGTGTCAGGATCGTGAGGTCTGGCACTCGATTCGCTCTGCCTACCCCGTAAGGGACTTGGCGTGAAGATATGTATGTATGAATGTATGTATTTATGTATGTATGTAGTTACTTGCTTAAGTTCAATGACCGGTGCGAGCGATGTCTGAATGTCAGCTCACAGCTGATGATGACACACGGATTTTTAGCGGCAATGGTGGTAATTCTACTGAACACCAACTAAACATATTTTAAGTGTACGCTATCTTTTTTCAACAAAATAAAAAGAAAAGAGATGGAACTCTCTCTAGGGCTCGTGACTTGTTTAAAAGCAATGTTTTCTGTAGAATAGATTAAATGTCTCTAGAAATGCCATGTACAAACTAATATTACAGCACATAACGTGTTTTGTCTCTGTTTTACACTATCGAAAAAAGAAGATAGCGATAACCTTTATAATAGTTAAGTTAACGAAAATAAATTTTAAATGTATTAGGTATATTTCATATCATATCACATAATACGTAAATTAAAAGCAATGATGATAATTTGGTTCTACTCCTATCCCACAAACCCTTATGTAAATGCATGTCTAACGTAATTCATGTCTTTGTTTTTAATATAAAGTTTTCACAGCGATTAAGCGACGGTCCTCAACAGAGACCCGCCCTTTACCAGTAATATAAAACGTTAAACCAACCGTATATCGAATTAGGCGGGCCCAATACTTTTATTTTAATGGTCGCCTTTTTTTTACCACGTATATAAAGTGGACTGATAAAAGTTTAACGTGTCTGTACGTGGAAACACCACGTACGTCGTACGTAGCATCACAGATCTTAAGCAAATGGTCTGATAATTATGCGGCTTCATTTGAAATCTAAGATTATCAAGTTTCTTTTCTAAAATTTATATACATCAGCTCGCGAATTCTTAGTAAAATTTGAGTTTTTTTCTATTAAATTGTGCCATATTTAGTTTCAAAACCTTCATGATGCTGTGAAAAGTGAAACCATTTGTTTTAACTTTTACATAAAATGTACTGTGGATAAAATAAGAGTTTTATTTAAAAATGTGTATAAAAATAATCTACTTCAATATAGGATAAAATCTATTGAACTTAATTCGTCTTATTTAGAAACAGAGTAAAGTATTCCAAGGTTCAATCTGGCAATATATTAGTCTTTATTACAATGAAATACAGACTATAATTTTAACTAAATTTAACTCCTTACGTCAATCTAAGTTTATTAATATGACAAAATACGTTTTGACTAAAATTTGTCTTTAAAAGAAAATAACAGTTCACCATAAGAAACAGCACTTAATTACAACTTCCAAACCCGACCTTTAACAGCCGTCTATCAAACAAACAAGGTTATAATAAAATTGATGAGGGTAGTATTAAAAGTTTTTAAATTATTTTTCATACCGCCTCTTTGCACGCAACGTTCAATAACTTAAATCGAATACTTGAGCCATTTAATTAAAAACCCGCTTTACTTTTAAAGCTTCTATTAATACAATTTCATTCTTGAACTATTTTTTCGACATTAAAGGATTGAAAATCTACGTTAAAATAACTAAAAAGCCAGAGCAAGCAAAAACTCAGGTCGTGTCTCCGGTATTAACGCAAAATATGAGTATTTTTTAAAGAAAAAATAAACTATTTATTTTTTTCATACAAACATGAACTCTTAGGGGATGAAATAAAAATATTTTTTTAGTATGTTAGGTCTCCAGCCAAAGTAAGTTTACCGGCTACCTTACGCTCAAAACCGGAACACGTCAACGGGAAGCACGAACATTGTAGCGGCAGGAATAGGTAAGGCGGTGGTACCAATATGGGCAAGTCGCTGTGAAACTCTACCACCTAGTGGGATGTCACGCCTAGTGGGATGTCACGATTTTAGTGAAGGTAAGCCTACGCTCGCCTTTTACGAGCTGCCTGGCAGGAAAGCTGATGGTCTATTCTGCATGTGAGCCCGGACCAACACGGGGAAAAATCCAATTTTGTTAAGAATTAAAAAGTATCGGCCATTTTGACCCGGTGTGATTTATAGTAACTAATTGCTTAGGCTATTAAATAAATTCCGAAGACATTAACGTGTGCCTGCATGATTACGGAAGTTATATATGCTTTTTACAGTTCAAACGTGGGAATGAGTTACAAGGCTTGTATTGAGCCGGAAAAGCATTTCCCGGAAGTGCAGATGCCGTTCCTGCAATATACAGCAAAATAAATTTTCTTTCTACATGTTACAAATTCGTTAAAGAATTGCTTTGTACCATCGATATACATTCAGATAAAAAAATAAAAAAAAACTGAAAGAATAACTAGATTAGAGTTATGTGTAAAATAAAAATGGAAAATCCTGAAATATCTATTACATAAATTAAATTAGGCCTTTAATCATTCTCTTCTTCTTCTTTGAAACTTTTTTTGTTTAGAAAAGTACATACTTAAGTGTTTTAATAAAATAAAACATTAAATTTGTTATAACACAACCCGCTTAAACAATAAAATGGATGTTTAATTTTATTTACAAAACTTTCCGTCAAAAACTTATCAGGCTATAAGTTTTTATTACCGCGTCGTTTAAACACATCTTAATAGCAGGCTACATCATTTTGTAATATTTATTTTCATAGGTCAACTTGCCTTAAAATGTTTAGTGTTATTGTTTACAAAAAAAATGTAAAACCTGTTGTTAATTGTTTCTGTCATAGCTTTTGATTAAAAAAAATAAGTCATTTAATTTTTTTTTTTCAATTCATTACAATTAATTAAATCTTATGTGGCTACAACTTTTTTCACCGCGTCGTTGAAACAGACCTTAATAGTGGGCTAAATTATTCTGTAACATTTATTTCCATAATTGAACTTTCCATTGAAATGTTTTGTGTGAATGTTTACAAATAAATTGTAAAAGCTGTTGTTAATAATTCCCTTTCAAAGCTTTTGATCAAAGAAAGAAGTCTCTTAGAAAGTTTTTTTCCATTTGTTACAAGTTTATCTATGTAAGAATATTTTCAATTAAGACACTGCATCTGCACATGGGTGGTAGCGGCTAGTCATCATCAGGTATTCATAAAATCATGATTTGATTATACTTAAAAAAAATACGGTTATCTTTTACCGCCTTTTTGGTTGAAGGGCTAGCTTACACACCTAATTCCACCAGCCAACCACGGAGCTCGGGTTCCATTCCCGACGAGGGCAGTTCATTGTGTGATGAACATTTAAATGTCTGTATTTTCTGGACTGGGTGTTTATTAAATTTGTTCTGGTAACTATTAAATAAGCGGGTACCTATTTCTATGTATTAGAATCGTTGACTAGCACCCATAACACATGCATATAATTTTCTTCCTTTGGGGTTAGATTCAATTTGTATAACTTGACCATGTTTATTTATTATTTACAACACAAGGCTTTTTCACACACAGCCAACGAAACAAAACATTTTTAGCTTCCGACAATATACAATCTCGTCACTCGTCCTACGCATCACCCCGACCTAGTACCCTGTGATTTCGGTTTTTCCCCAAAATCAAAGATTTGATGAGAGGTTTTACTTTTACCAACTCCGAAGAGGCATCGATAGCGTTCAATCAGCACGTAAAAGACATGCCTTCAGATCTGTGGTCATCCTGTTTTAAAAAATAATTAAAATGTAAAGGAGATTATTTTAAAAAGCAATAAACAATATTTTGGTAATAAAATGTTGTTTTTTTAAATTACCCAAAACTTATAGTGTGACCTACGTATTAGTAAGATTACTTATAATACGGAAACATGTTTTGGTATTACATATTTCTTGTACTATTATAGTAATTAGAAACCTAATACTCTAGGCGTGCCCTTACTTAAGTGGAAAAACCATTGGCGGATATTTCACGGAGTCACGAAAGCAAAGTAGGGTGTGGTGGAACAAGTACTTAATGTTCTGAGAAATATTCTGAAATGTGGTACAGTCAACCGCATGTTGCACATGTCTGGTAACATTAAATAATATTAACCGTCTTGGTCCGGGCTCTCCTATGCAGAATAGACCATCTGCCTTCCTGTCTGGTGAGCTACCAGTAAAAGACGAGCATAGGCTTACCGTCACTAACACCGTGACATTTGACTAGATGGTAGAGCTTCGCAACGACTCGCCCGGATTGGTACCACAGCCTTAGCTATTCCTGCCGCCATAGCGTCATGTGTTCCGGGTTGGAGGGTAGCCGAAAAACTTACTTTTGCTCGAGGACTAACATCCCGGCCTCAGGTTCGCAACGCATCATTACCTTTGGTGCCTCTGGGCGGCGAGAATTTCTTACCATCAGGGAATCTGTCTGCTTGCTTGCCTTCCAATATTATAAAAAAAAACTTAAAGATTTTTTAGATTATCGTATTAATCTTAAACCTGTAAAGGTATTTTTGTACACAACTGTACATAGCAGCTTTTAAAATGCCTGCATTTTCAATCGTAAATCAACAACATCCAGGCTTTTCGAAACTTGTGTGATATATGTGTTTACGTTGTGATAGTTATGATTTAGTGTACAGACAGATTTAATACGGACTTAGCTGATGCATTCAGCCGTTCTACGTGGATAATGCAACTAATCTGTTTATTTATTAATGCAAAAGAGATTGTGCAGTGAAGTCGTTAGTCATTCAAGTAAATCCACAATATTTATTTATCATGATAATAATTTAGATCTACTTCGAAATTAGTGCGATATAACGTGTGTTTCAGATGTGATCGTCATAATCTACAGCGTAATTCTATAACCTATCTACAAATAGAAATAGGAATACTAAAGATTTGTTTGCTATTTTCGTTTATTGTTGAAAAATAGAAGTGGTTGCCTGGTTACCAAAGCTCTATCTCTTATCTTAGATATGTTATTAAAAATGGCCGTAGTGCATAGGTTGTACAAGGTGTAAGACGTGTGTTTTTTTTATGATAGTGGAAGGCAAACAAGCAGACCGATTTCCTGATGGTGAGAAATTCACGCCGCCTAAAAACACCAAAGGTGGTAATGGTGCGTTGCCAACCTGAGGCCGGGATGTTAGGCCTCGAACAAAAGTAAGTTTACCGGCTACCTTACCCTCCAAACCAACACTTCATGACGTTATGGCGGCAGGATACCAATCCGGGCGAGTCGCTGCAAAACTCTACCACCATTTATCATTTTGTAGCTCCTCCCATTTTATTCACCTTAAAATCTTCAATTATAAATCAGTCTCGCGTAAATTTGATAAAACCTATTTTTAACCAGACTTTTCTTACTAGAGATCATTATTAATGGAAACTTAATTATACCAAATGTAGTTTATTAAAAAAAATTGTGTGTGTACTTATGTACACGCGTTAGAAGTTATACTTCTTCGGCGAAATAAGATAAAAATCTTTTTAAAATTTTTATCTTTTGCCTTATTTTACATTTGTAGACAAAATATGACACTAACCATAGAAATAAAGAAATATTGTGAATACAGTTGTCAGTTCTCACGCAAACATACGTAGATGTCCTTACTTTTACTTTGTTGGTACCTTTTTTTGAAAAACTAAAATGTTATCTATAGGTAACTTCATCATGTCGGTTTTTCGTGACGGTGTGCGCGCGCATCGTAAAAATTTACCCTCATCATTTTTTCCTAACGCGCCAAAAGAAGCATAACTTCAATAAAAGTATAATTTAATTTATTCTGGTATCTATTTAAGTATTTCTATGTATTAGTATCGTTGACTAACACCCATAACACAAGCATATAATTTGCTTACTTTGGGGTTAGATTCAATTTGTGTGAGTTGTCTAAGAATATTTGATAATGTCGAGAAGTAATAATACAACTTTACAACATCAAGAATGTCTTCTACCTATTCAAAATTAATCTGTCAAATCACATCATAGCCCCATAATCGTATCAGCGTTTCAATTTTTTCTCGGCTTTTACCTCTAAGCTAGGCCCCCCGTCTAGGCCTCCAGCGCCAACAAAGGGGCGTTATCGGCCAGTTAGGGAAATAACTAAAATATATTTATTAATCTCTACATTTAAAAGGATACAAGAGAAATATTGGACACATTTTTTTTAAATAAGTCCACAACTTTTGTAATCATAATAGGTGAAATTTCGGTGCGTTTTCTTAACTATAAATGTAAATGCCTGCCCCTGTCTGAACACGAGACTCGCAGTTGGTCGGTGTAGTTAGGCGTGTACGCTAGCCATTCGACCAACAAGGCAGTCAACGTGAATCCCCACTTCGCGTCGTCATCGCATAATGCCTGAACCATCCATCCATCCATACAACACATAATCCATACATGAATCCATACAAAGTCAGCAAAGCTGTTAATGTCAAACGATACGAAGTTTGCCGGGTCGGCTACTTATATATGTAAACAAATCACGATGGACCAATTTTACTATTTCTTTTTTGTTGTGTCAGTTATTGTAAAGAGAAGGTTCATAAGAAAAAAATCATAGCTAGGACAGGATAACATCTGTCTGGCCAGCCTTTGTTTAAGAATAAAATCTAAGTAATATTTCGTACAAATTGGAGTATCTTAATATCTTGATTTTAAGGCAACTCCTGCATTTTTTAAATTAAAATGGTCAGATACTTCACCAAGTCAAAGGACTAAACGAAATTCAGACATAAATTTATCTCTAAAAACATCTTAAACGAGGAAATAGAAATACAAAGTCAGGATGACAGATGAAAGATTGACAAAGCAGATATACAATGCGAATGTGGATGGATGTAGGTACCCGGGGAGACCAAGGCTGACATTTCACGATCAGATCAATCGGATATTATCCGAGGGTGGTGTCAAGAGTCTCCGAAACCGGCGTGTTTGTATGAAAAGGGTAATGAATGTGAAGGAAGCAAGACAGGTTTGTCAGGATCGTGAGGTCTGGCACTCGATACTCTCTGCCTACCCCGTAAGGGACTTGGCGTGACGATATGTATGTATGTATGTACAAAGTCAGGATCGTGGGTTTTATAAAACACGTTGTTTGAAGTATCTTTCAAGTAACGTAAACGGTAATCCAGTTGACGGTGCATTTACGCTAACCGAGAGGCTGAATGATTTTACCTCACAGGAAAATTACTTTTTTATGGGTTTGAAGGCAATACTGGCCGAGGGATTTCCTTATGATTGATGGATGGCAAGAAGTATATGTTACTGATAGACGAGAGAGAGAGAGTGATAGTCTAATAATTATAATGGTGCATTTCCAATCAAAGGTTGGTCGACAAACCTCTGGCGTAACCAAATCAACCAGCTTTCCTACCAATTAAACAGAAACAGTAGATGTGCTACCACTGACATGAGGACAGACATAGCTAAAGCAGTAAAAATGACATTGTACGATCAAATTGCTCAGGTGTTATCTGAGGGTAGTGTCAAGTGTCTCCGAAACCGGAGTGTGTGTATGAAAACGGTAATGAATATGGAGAAAGCCAGAAAGGTTAGCAAGAATTAGTATCGAGGAGGAGAGGATACTCTCTGCCTACCCCGTAAGGGGCTTGGCGTGAAGATATGATGAATATAAATACAGTAAAGTAGTACCAATCTGTGTACCACAAAGCGGTGACGGTAAATATTTACAGTCGCAGTATCATTGACATACAAATCGACACTTAACTTTCTATGTCTAGGCTATGTCTTAGTCTCGCCTTATACATACATGGTGATAAACAATGATACAAAATTCAACCGTAAATTATAGCTAAGAACTATCTCAATCACGACTATTTTCAATAAAAACTGCATAAAAATATGTCCATCCGTGAAGAAGCTATAACATCACAGCCACACACATACACAGACTAGCCAGTATTATAACACGCCTGTTTTTGCCGTCGGGTGCTACAAAGCCACACAAGAGAAAAAGATCCAGCAAATCAATAAGAAACCATGAATCACAGCAATGAGTAATCAGACTGAAAAGAAAATGGGTCAGAACATAAACTAGCCTTGCATGTAAAAATAATAAATAACGACTAGCAAAATAAAAATAACGCTGCCAAGTACGATCATGCATTGAAACTAATATCTTCTATGTTTTACCTACCGATAATACTTCACAATCTTTTTTTTTTTGCTTAATAGATTTTATTATATAAAGGATTATATATAAAGAAGAAAAAATAATAAATAATAAAGGATTATTGCATATTGGTGTACAAATTTTTGGTTAGTTCCGATTTTAACTACTGGTCAGTAAAGTTGGTGGCATTATACGATTTGACTTCTGGAGGTCCCGGGTTGGATCCCTGGGTCGGGCAAAAAAGAATCAGAAAAGGTTTATTTCCAAATTTCTAATAAAAATAACACTGCCCGGGAGTGGACATGTGCCCGGTTGATGATAGGCTTGCCACCTATCACATTGTGGGACTTAGTGTCTTCAGCTAGTACTGGGTATCAATATATATCTCTTCAGAGATATGGGTGTGAAGATACTTAAAACTGTTAAAAAGCCATAAATACATATTGAAGATATACCTATGCTAGAAAATATAACAGAATAAAAATCAGCAGAAATAACAAATTGCTGATTCCATCGATTAATATTTTTTAAATAGATCATAAGCGTCAATGTTTTTTAATTGTTCTCGAATTTATAAAGAAATTATCATTTCGACTTTAATTTCGGTTATAGTTTTAGTTCAATTTCAATATTATGATAAAAATATGTACACATTGAAAAGAAGTAGTTTTGGTATCTTGATTTTTAGCAAACTCTATCGTTTTTTATCTTAAAAGTCAAGGGCTAATAATCTGCAATTACTTCGAAGCATATTATTTTAACACTAAGTTTCTACCACATTAACTACATGATTTAAGATTAAAATGGATTTGTGTGAGAAGACAGTGTTTCAACAAATAAGTGATATTATTCTGTTCACATCATTTCTTCACCGACTGTACAAGATCAATCACTCGTCATGAAAATTATTTCTTCTCTAACAAAACTTCAGAAAACTTGTAATTATTTAATCCAAAGTATTTAAGGATAGTAATTTGGTTGGCTAATAGCTATCAAAATATTTCAGAACAAAGTAAATAGCCCCAGCAAAAGCTATTAATACTTTCCGTTGAAATTCCTAATTCCTTAAGCGTCTGTCCATAAATTACGGGAAGAAGTCATTAGGGGCGATTAAAAAAATAAAGTAGCCCGATATTTAAATAGGACAGTGAAGTTTCCGCAACCTTTTAGCCAAGATAAAGTAATATTTGCCATCCCTACTGTCTTATTAATAAATACTAGTGGTCGCCCGTTGGTCGAAATTCGACCATAATTAATTTTAATATCTTGTTGATAAAAACACCATCTTCATTTTCCAAGACCAACTACTTTGTTTCCAAACTTTTTAGTTCGCCATCTGATATTTTATCGTTATCACCAATATATTTGTTTGTATGTGTCAAATGCATGGTAGTATGGACAATTTATTGATGTAATGTACTTTATAAGCATTATAATGGAAAAATATTAGCGTTCTGCACTTCTCCTACACATAAACTGTAAGTGTGTCAAATTTTATGCTCCTGCGTCCGCGCAATTTTCGTAAAAAGGGTTTCAAAGTTTTGGCATCACGTATTAATATACAGATAGTCTAAAACTTCCCGCGTTAACGGTAAAGGAAGGAATTAAAATTTCGACACAGGACTTGAATACTCAGTAGCTCAAATAGTTAGAGAGAGAGACGAAAGGTTATAGGTTCAAATCCTGTATACAAACATAGAGTAAAAAAGTATTGTAATATTTAAGTTGACATTATATTCTGTACAGTACATTAAAGACTGTAATATCAACTTAAACCTTGGAGTATTTCTGTCTACGTTTATTAATAAAACGGTTAGAGTAGTCATTTGGCATAGAGATGAGACAACCTTATCGCAAATTAAAGTTTTTTACAAACAATAAAAGCATAAGGCATTAATGAAATTATATTTTTATAGAAGGTAAATGATTGTAAGATAATCCGGGGTGTAACAAAGGGGTGTAATAGACCACGAATATCTCTGAATGGCAACTCACAGGAGGTTATGTATGCGACACCTACATTTTTTTAATTTCCTGTGTAGAAAAGACCATCTGCCTTTCTCCCAGGCAACTCGTTTAAGGTCAAACGGGACCAACAAGCCACTGGTGGAAGAGTGCTGTGGAGCAACTTGCCAGGGTACGGATCCAACGCCTGACCTGTTCCGGACGCCGTTATTACAGCAGCATGTTCCGGTCCAAAGGATGGGGTAAACTTGCATAATAAGCCTATAAGCATGGCCAGTGCACAGCAAGAACCCTTTAAAATCCATGAAGTCCATAGACCACGGTTGACTTTATAACACAAAAAAAACAAGCAAACGAGGTTCTAAAACAAGTATCTTCACGCCCATATCCCCAAAATATTAGGCAGAAGGGACCACGGGGAAGGGAAACCAGGGACTAGTCGAAACACTAAGTCCCACAGTGTCGTTGGTGGCAAGACGATCACCAACCGGGCAACGATATTTTTATTAGAAAATTGAGAATACACATCTTCAAATATATTTTTTTGGGCTCGACTCGATGATCTCAACCAGGACCCCAAGAAGTCAAGTCCGACGTCGGACCACTAGTACACCAAGGATAAAACTACACGTTACCTTTAGACACCAAAGCACTTAATGGTGCATTGAAAACCTGCGGTTGGGGTGTTAAGCTTCTAGCGTCAGTAAATTTATCGGTTAACATGCAGTCAAAAATGGAAAGAAGCAACAACTGACGTTATGGCGGCAAAATAAAGAGGAGGCGGAAGCAACTCAGACGATTCTCCACACAAAATTGATCTAATCAGCTACGGTGTTAAATTAAAAAAAAACAACGATCGCTTTTTTATGTAAATACTACTGCATATTTGTGGTAAGAGACATCTGTAGTCTATAGAAATCATAGATGTTATAGGTTCGTCGCTGTCCTGTACTCAGGTGTACCAAGTGTGTCAGTCGACCGACTACCCTACCCTTGAGACTGAAACATGACTTTATCATTATGGCAACAGGAATAGGTAAGACGGTTGATCCCGACCCGACCAAGTAGCAGCACGGTTCTTTACCGCCAATGAAACGTTTACTTCCAAGCAATTCGGAACCAACATCGTTCAGTTATCAGACACAGAAAAATTAAACCACAATTTAATTTTTATTTGTTGTATTGATTTTACTACGAACCGTAGCAAGCATTGTCTACTAATGTATAACTTACGAATTTAACATGATTAAATGCATTTAAGCCACAAAATACTTTAATGTACCATTGCTGAGCTGTTTTGATAAACATGGAACCTATAGACAATGTTTTATAACTCATTAGGCCTAAACAATTTATGTGTTGATGCATCACGTAATAAATACTGAAGTTATTTTGAATATTAAAATCACTACGCAAATAGCAAACGTTCAGGCGTGTAATTAGATTTAGATAACTATAGCGCTCGCGAATCTGTAATCAAATGTAAAGACAACATTATTGTTTGGATAACCACAATATAACCTTTATCCACCGTAGAAGTTCTACCACGAACCGTAGCAGTTTTTAACCAAATGCGTTATTTCACAAATTAAGCATATATGATACATGTAATTAATTACTTAAACAAATTTGTTTAAACCCCATAATTTTCTTCTTCTCAAGACAATTAAATTTTTCGAAATATCTATTTTTTGGTTCTGAATTCATCAAAGAGAAAACATTACTAGTTTTAATCTGTGTTTTTTTATCTAAAAGCTCGAGGTGTTCTTAGCATATCTTCTATTCTTATTCTACATGAGTAAAGTAAATCAAGAGTAATATCAGTTTAATGAAAAACGCAGAGTAAGCCGCACTCTGTAGCTATTAGTTTATGTCCTGGCGAAAACGGATTTATTTATAAGCTTATAAAAGCCCAAACTAGATATAAACATTGTTTCTACAATCACAAAATCCGCTTTTTATTGAAAGGCCCAGTTTTTAAGACGATCGTAGCATCTCTGTGCTACGTAGCGTAGAAACTGTATTATTTGAAGTATTTCATTGTTTACATTTCATTGAGGTTAAGTGTCACTAGAAAGTAAAAAAAAAAAAAAGTTTATAAAGCAAATGGCGCGGGAGGAAGGTCAACTATTTCCGTATTAATATTTAAGACCGCACCCGCAAAAACCTTAAAAGTGGAAGCTTTACACAGCTTTAATATAATATACTACTACACACACAAGAGATACATGTACAATGGATTTGTATGTGTGTTTGTTTTCCAACGTGTCAAAGGAGAGTCGGTCCGTATCGAGTTATCGCGACTTACGCAAGAGGCACGTGGCTGGTGCGTGACGAGTTTGTATCCTACACGGCTTGGATTCCACACTTTTGATAATAATAACGAACTGTGAATTCTGAATATATTTCAGATAATAAAAGGCAACGGGCGAGTCGCCGCCGGGTCGTATGCCCGCAAAAGCGACGTGCGGCGGGCAGCACGGCCGAACCGGGACTGGGCTGCCGGAGGCCGCGCCTGCGCCCCAAGCCGTCTCCACCCCCGATTGATATAATATTTATCTTGGATTAAGAACTAGATAAGAAGCCAGAGAGACACTACGAGATCAAAATCTACAATGTTACACAAGTTAACAACATTCTCGTGTTTTTTTTTTAATTTCAAGTTTTAATGTAAAGAAATAAGGATTTTCGGGAGTTTAATGTTAAATACAATTGTGTAGATTAGTAAGTTGGTGTTGGGATCAATCTGTCCGGTTGCCGGATCGCCGGAGGTGCGTCGGGCGCGGTCGTATCGCGTGACGTCACCGCGGGACGCACGCGCGGCGACAGGTGGGCGCAATGCGCCGCACCTATCATATGATTATGACGTTTGCTTTTGGATTTGCTGACGGGACTTGAAATAGTCGCGGTTTATGGAATAATGATTCTAAATATAAAGCAAATATTTTAATCCATTTCTCATATTAAGGAAAAAAAATTTGGATTTGAATTTGTACCAACAGAGTGGAATAATGTTTTCCGTTTTACTAAATTTTGTTTAACAATTAGGTATTCAATATTAAGCATTTAGAATATAAATATCATTAAGGATTTCTAATATAATGTTATGTTACTATTAAATATAAGCTAGGAATAAGACTTTAAACATACGTTCGAAATTATATTTCTGAAAATGGAATCGAAATTTCTTCCTTAGCAAATCCACACGAATTCCGTAAGGAAAATGACTAACGTCTGTGATAGGTTCACAGATTTGTTTGGATTTGAGTTCGAAATTGCGTTTCGATTTTTCTGTACGGAATTATTCAGAACGTATGCGACTATAGCTGAGTTGTCAGTTGGAAAAAACTGGAATTTAAATTATGATACATTTCTTACTTTATTGGTGTGTCATTTGTTCTGTGAGATTTATTTACACTTTGTTAATCAGATATTGGAAATTTCGAGTAAGTTTGCTCTGCAACCGTATAGCATTTATACATTTGCATTTACATTTGAGTTTTATTGAACTTATTTTTTTTTTTAAAGTTTTATGAAATCTTGTGTTATTTCTTTTTTTACTATGTATTAATTTACACACAAATTTCCTGCCGAGTTTCTTGTGTACTGAGGGGGTTGAGTATCAAGTGTCAATAAATGTATTATTCATACATATTTTCAAGCCAAATCCCTTACGTGGAGGCACACAGTGTCGAGTGCCAAATATCACTATTCTCACAAACATGTCTGGCTTCTTCCACATTTAATAGCCTTTTAATACAAACACGCTGGTTTCGTAGACTCTTCACGCCACCGTCGGACAAAACTAGAGCGATTTGATCTTAGAATATCAATTTAGGTATTTTAAGATAACTACACCTATCGCCATTCGTATTGTATATCTACTTAGTTAATGTTTCATCTGTTACTCTTTCTGCATGTCCGAACCAACGGATTAAATATTTTATGTTTCTGTGCAAACCCATGTAATGACCAATCTTAAGTCTTACAAGTACATTTTAGGATTAATCGACACTAATTGGTAAATTTTAGATGAAATTGGAATAGTTAGGACTTTTATCAATAAATTTGAAGAATATACCGTATTTCGTGTTTTAACAGTATCATGTAGTATAAAATTATCATATACAGACTGACTTACCCACATGAAGATTACTAACCATTTCATGGCACGAGAAATGAAATCTTTTTTCTTTAGTCACTTACCTGTAAGAAAAGAATTTTCGAGTCATTAACATGTAATTAATGTACAAATACCAAGTCATGATTAATTAATTAATAAATAAATTTTGTTACGGGTTTACAATAACAATATATACGATAACCAAGCTTGAAATATAAATTAGAATGTTAAACTTAAGTTAAACAAAGTCGGTTTTATCGCTTATGAGCGATCTCTGCCAGACAACTATAAGGTGATTAAGGCAATTTACGTATATAGAGATAAGGTTAGAACATTCTGCGACGTGAAAATTACTGAAGTGATGTAATATTCTTAACATTTAAAAAACAAAACTAAAGCATGGATGTTTATATGTATGTACTTATAGTATGTGTGTGTAATAAAGTTAATTACAGACTAGTAATTACAATATTAAACATTAAAAAATCTTGAACAAATTATGTTGTTTAAAACAAAGGCGGCCTTATAGCTTTTTTTAAGATATCTCTGCCATATGACTTTACGGTTAATAAACCAATTAATGTATCTAAAAAGCATCTTCGCGCCCATATCCCAAGGGCCAGGCAAATACACAACCAGGGCACCCACGACTAGCCGAAGACACTATGTCCCACAATGTGATAGGTGGCAAGCCCATCGTCAACCGGGCACGTATCAAATCCCGGGCAACATTATTTTTATTAGAAAACATACTTTTTATTATTTTTTGCTGTCCGACCCGGGAATTGAACCTCAAGAAGTCAAGCCCGACACCTGGACCGCTAGACCACAGAGGAGATTAATGTATGTATAACCAAGATAAAGACATTTGGAGACGTGAAAGTTACTTAGGTCTTAAATTCGATATATTTAAAAAAACGAAAGTATGTATATTTGTTTATCCTGTCTTTATTTCGCAGATGCTGAATTTCATCATAGGAACAGGTTAAACCTTAAACATAGGTCATACATTACATTTTATCGAGATAAGCTTTGCCGCGAAGAGCTAAAAGGCAATTTTGAGAACCTATCTAAGATAAGAGGTAGTGCTAATTCAGATCAGTTGTCAGGTAACCGCTGTTATATCTCAATAACTTACAAAAAAATCTTAGCAATAAAACTCTTAAAGGCCTATCTTTATCTGTAGATAGGTTACTAATATTGCCCCTAAGTCAATTGAACAAGAGTGTAAATCCGGGGACAATACGACAACGAAGATAGCTATGTATTTTTTCCTATGATCTTCTCAGCTTACTGTCAACATTTGTTTAATTTTTTTTTAATCCAAGCTTTTAGCCATGAATATCAAACTAACAGAGACACTTCAATAAAACCATAATACTTGTATAGACTAAATTATAAATTTCTAATCTAATATATAACAGAGATACAACACATAAAAGTGACAAAAATAATCCGCACGAACAAAACTGTGAATAGTTAATATGTAATTTTATTTACACCAACATACTGCCCGCGTGATACTCGTGACATCTACGTACCGTTGAGACACAAAACGTCACAACAGTAATAAAATGGATATATCTGTTTGTATATTCTACGTATTACGAGAGGTAATCTTCATTGCTTTGGGGAATAAAATAATCTATATTAATATTATATGGGAACAAATGGAATTCTGACAGTTTTACGCGTAACAGTTGGCTCGATTGGGATTAAATTTAATATGGAAAATTAGGAGCAAGTTATTTAGTTTATCGGGGGATATCCGTGTTGGTCCGGATCCGTTGAGGAGAATAGACAATCTGCTTCACTGCTAGGCAGCTCGTAAAAAGCGATCACCGGTTAAAACGTAGGTCATCACTAAAAAGACCACGGATGGTAGAGTGCTGTGCAGCAACTTGACCGAATAGGAACCCACCGCCCTATCTATTCCTGCCGCTATAATGACTGTCATATTCCAGCTTAGAGGACGGGGCATCCGGTAGACTTGCCAAATAGACTAAACATCACGGCCACAGGAAAGCGACCTGTCACATCTATGGTGTCTATAAGCCACGATTACCTCTAAACAGACAAGACCAACGTGCCTGTTCTCTGACCCCGCACATGAAAAAAATGGTCTTCAGCAGTATGGTATGAGCACCAATGGTTTTGTTTTTAATGACCCATTTAAACTGTTTTTGCCTTTGACTAACTGCCACGCAGAGAAGCAGGCATATTGATTTAATATAAGAGTTTTAATTCTTTTCTGCAAAATAATCTCTTACCGTCGTCCTATTAATAAACGTGGATTAAGTTATGAATAAAATTTTAAAAAAAGTATCTTTACGCCCATATCCCCGAAGACGTAGGCAGAGACACAACCAGGGCACCCACAACTAGCCGAAGACACTATGTCCCACATTGTGATAGGTGGCACGCCTATCGCCAACCTTGCACATATCTAATCCCGGGCAACATTTTTTATTAGAAAATTGGAAAAACCAACAATTTTCTTTTTGTTGCCCGACCAAATCGATCAATGTAGGAATCTAACCCGGGTCCTCATGCAGTCAAGTCCGATAACTGAACCGCTAGACCACAGAGTCGATTAGGTTAAGTTAAGTAAAATTAAGTTGATATTAAAATCGGTACCCCATTGTAATAGAGATACGAGATAGAATACGAGATTGAACTTTAGAGTACGTTACTCCGTGTTTATTGATAAAACGATTAGTGTAATAGAAAGGAGGAAAGTAAAAGTAGAAAGTAAGTGAAACCGGTTTGCCAACTTATACCATAAAGTATTAAACAAACACATTGTGAAAAAGTTCAAGTGTAATTTGAAAGTATGTATAATATGTAATTCCACTAAGTGCCAACAATGAAAAGTACGAATCCCATTTCAAATAAAATATAACGTGTTAAAACAAATATAATTGTGATGTGATTTATAAAAACGTTACAAAGAAGCGATACAGAGCATCGTGCATTTAGCAACGTGTCGGCGGCAGCTCTCGAGTCGAGTTGGTCGGCAAAATTAATTAAAAATCAAAGAGTAAATCCTCGAAAGGTATTACGCTCCAATAATAATCAACGGGTGATCCATTTTAATTAATATTTTAAGACAATGGAACGATTTGACGGGAGTTAACGAATAATTTCAGTGAATATAAGGGGACGTCCATTAATTACTTTT
This sequence comes from Calephelis nemesis, assembly GCA_002245505.1. NCBI lineage: Eukaryota > Metazoa > Arthropoda > Insecta > Lepidoptera > Riodinidae > Calephelis > Calephelis nemesis. The sequence goes on along the minus strand of NJDD01003359.1, from coordinate 69,426 downwards.
GGTAATTTTCCGACCTCTCTCCTACTAACCCAGGGAGACGTCATGAGATTCAACGTAACTATCTCCAAGTACGACAATAGTTTTTTTTTTTAAATATAGGTACTAGCTGAAAGTACATGGCCCTACAATGAGACAAGTGGCTTACCCACAATCGGGCACTTTTGCTACCCCGGGAAACGACCTTTTCTTGTTAGAAAATTGACAAATATTTTTTGTTGTTCGTCCGGGAATCGAAGCTGGGACCTCCTGTAGTCAACGCCAAAACTGGACTCTACAAAGATGAATATATGTTTTAAAATCTTGCCAATTTTTAGAAAGTGAACTTGAATCGAAATGTATGATTTGATCATACTTTATTGAAGAGCATTATTTAATACCCATTTCCCCAGTTTTTATATGTTTCTTGCAGAAGAAGTAGAAAAGTTGTAAGTAAATATTTGCATCACTCCTCAACGTAAGATTTGGTTTGATAACCCTCAAGTTAGTAAGGAGGAACAGTTGACAAGTTTTTATTGTTCATTAAAATAAGTACAGTAAGTATTTCCTATTTTTTGATAGAAAAATATAACATATAGTCGTAGTTTATCTAGATTTTAGATTAACGTACAAAACCTTTTAACAAGTAAACTACAATATCGTAGTAACTTTAAACAAAAAGCTATTGTATTGAAGTGGATTCCGTAACGATTGGCCGATGTAAGAGCTCGTAGACGTGCTACGAATCGCTACGAACGCTACGACCTGCCGGCGACGCGATACGCTTCTCTGCATTACAACTTTCCGTAGCATGAAAATAAAATTTGTAGTACCCAGAGCACTTGTTAAGAAATTATTTTCTTTTCTAAAGGATAACACTAGTGTGAATTAATGTCTCCCGTGACTTATTTAGTTTTAGTGACGCGTAATATTAGACTCGTTTAAGTAAGCACTTCACAATTTCTTCTTTTATTTTGTTTGCATGATATATAATTTGTAAATTACAAGTAAAGCGATTACAAACTTGGTTTTTACATAATACCTAAGTTTTTCTGCAATAGTATATTTATAAATGAGTACACAGTGGAATCCTTTCATATGGCGATAATAAAAAATATAACTAATGCTAATCTGCAAACTTAAAATGTACTAGCCGTCCGTCCTGGCATCGCATAAGTTTTTTTTATATTTTATAGTAACTCTTTATAAAGCATAATATGGGATTCTAATGGTAAGCGGATTTTGCAAAAAAGTCTGGTAATTTCGGAACCTACTCAGTGCAAATAAACAATCAAGTTTTTATAATCTACGTCAGTAAAAAATGTCTTTATCACAATGTTTACTCCATGCACCTCGGCTGAAGAGATTTTGATGAAATTTTATGTGTACACTATGTAGGTCTGAGGTTAGATTTTTATATTTATTTCATCCCCTATAAGGGTGGTTCACCACAATTTATTTATTTCTTTCTACTAAAATCATCTCTAATAATTAAAATGGCAATGCAACGTTTCTGGGATGAGATTAGTATTAAAATAAGAGCGGGATCTTTGTCTCCTGATACGCAGGTTATATTCTCTTTGTCACATGCTCTTAATAAGGCTACTTGTTAATCACATCACGTAGTTGGTCCAGGAGAGACAGGTTGGCAGGATCAAATATAGAGCCGTGTCAATATGGTCCCAGTACTGTGGACACTTCACGTTGAATACTAAGAGGCAGTTAAATTTACACACGCGACCACGTAAATAATGGAAACTTTTTGTACCAAATAAAGATACTTATTTAGCAAATACTATTTTTTTTAGATAGTAACCACATAAACAATAAAACCGTTTATTAAGAATTTCAATTGAATTTGTATTAATACAACAAATTGCAAAGATAATAATAATAATTGTAAAACTGTATTTCAAAGTAAACAGTTACAACCTATAATTATAAAATAACATACATACATACATATCTTCACGCCAAGTCCCTTACGGTGTAGGCAGAGAGTATCGAGTGCCAGACCTCAATTACAAATTTTGATTACAAAATAACATTAATCTATAGGTACTTTTAAAATAACATGTCCTGACTGACTGATTCATCATCGCCGAGAATAAACATTTAAAGTTACAAAATTTGGTGAGTAGGGTCGTTTTATTGAGGAGACAACCACGAAGGACGCAATTTCGGAAATTCTACCCGTGAGGGGGCTAAATAGGGGTTTAAAAATTTGTATCTCAGAACGTCATTTTTAAGTAAGAAACATGAAACTTTATTTTTGAGCTACTAATTTTAAATAAGTAGATACGTGTTTAAGCGACTCTGGAAATTCTACAGCTAAGGGAAATAAATAGGAGTTGAAAGTTTGTATCAAAGTCTTCATTTAAGTGGGCTATAATCAGTAAATATATTAACAGCCTCTTTATAAATTAAATAAAGGAATATAAAGAATATTGTCGTACTGCCAACATTAAAAACCTATCTACAGATAAAGATGTTTTCTATAGTTTCGTTGCTAAGATATCTTTGTTAGTTAAAGAAAAGAAAAAAAAAGGAAAAAAAGGAAAAAAAAATATTATTTGCGGAATATATGTGT
>NJDD01003359.1:48508-65904 GCA_002245505.1 Calephelis nemesis | reverse complement strand
TTTGTCAACTACGAACCTATTTTGATGGTTTTTGAAAAGGTAAGTTATGGTTCCAAAGTGGTCCCAAAACAACATAATTATGATGATCCAATTAGTGGTTTTGGCTAATAATGTAGTTAAACATTGATAGAACTCAAAACTTATCGTAGGATGTTGTTAAAATTTATGTGGGACTATCTCAGAATCAAAAAACAATTATTCAAAATCGCGACGTGGTAACTAATACAGCAGTCAGAGTACATTTTTGCTGCGCTTCATTATTTATTGTTTTTGTTTTTAATGTTCAAATATTTGACTGCTGCAGCACTGCATGACAGTGAGGCAGATGGTCTATTTTACTCAGCGGTCCCGGACCAACACGGGAATCACTTTACTTATCAAAAAATTACATCAAAATCTGTTGGGTAGTTTAAAAGATCTCTAAGCCTACATAGGGACAGACAATAGTGTAGTGCAGTGTACTTATATACGACTAGCTGCAACAGTGACGGATGTGCGTTCCTTGTAAAAATGTAACACCATAAATTAAGTACCACAATCCAAGCAAATAAATGTATTTGATTTGATTTGTTCGGGATTCGCTGGGATGGTAACTTTTTTGATCATAAATTTAGATGTAAGCTATCCTATCTTTCAAGTTGGGTCAACTGCATACGGAGTGCAAATATGATTGAAATCGGTTAAGTCGTTTAGGTGTAAATCGCGGACAAACAACGTGACACGTACCTAATTTAAATGTATTTAGATGTGTGTATAAACCGTTTCTAAATCTATGGTATAAACGAATGAAAACTGTTTCCATCTCAGAAGAGCTACAGCAACATTCCAGGAATTATTCTTTTTGGCTTATTTTCAGCGCACGGACCATTTCATAACTCTAATACGTAAATATGATTTTCAATGTAATTCCGAATTCACAAGAAACGTGCTTGTAATAATGTAATATTATTTACATTGGTATATATAAGCAACATAAGTCGGTTCCGTAACACAAATGGTGTATATTATCTGAAATCTGGTTATACTTTCTGTATGTTCACGCCCATATCCCCGATGGGGTAGGCAGAGGCACATACAGGGCACCCACGATTAGACGAAGACACTAAGCCCCACAATGTTAAAGGTGGCAAGCCAAACGGGCACATATCCAAACCCGGGCAGTATTTTTTTTATTAGACAATTGAAAATAATAACCATTTTCTAATTTTTTTGTTGCCTACCCGGGAATCGAACCTGAGACCTCAAGAAGTTAAGTCCGACGCCGGAACTCTAGACTACAGAGACGAGGCGGTTATACTATCCGGAACACCATAAACAATTAACCTTTTCACCAATTCATCAATTGTTATATATCAAAATTAGTAATTCTTAAACAATATAATAAAATATAATCATCTAGTTGACCCAACAGATGTAATCCTGACTTAACCATGTATATTGAATTAAAATAATACAAATTACATTTTTAATAAGAACCCTTTTTTGACAATAATTCGACAGAGTTATGCCAAAATGTACCAACTGCATAAAGTAGATTTCGATAAAATAGCGTCTAAAGTTAGATTTGTAATTACACGTGGTTCTACTAGCTTTATTAATTTATTATTATTATCAGTCTTAAAATATCTCATTAAAGTTAATGGTGTGTAGGTTGGAATAAAACCTATTTTAGTGGACTGTATATTTTATTGGTCGCTTGGTGTTAGATGGTAATATTCACTGGTGAACAAATCGCTGCGCGGTAGCCGTCGTAGTCGTGTTCCTTTAAATGTATGATGTCGCTCCTGTGTTGTTCGAGCTATAGGCGGAGACTGGTTTCTCCTGGTTCGGCGCTCGGGCGACTGCCGCTCGCCGGGGCAGGCGCCCCCTCCAGGCACATTTAGAAGGCCCGCCATTGTTAGGCGTATAATGACCCAACAAATGGATCCAAAGTCATTTAGAATTAATTTAAATTATCAAGGGTTCATTCACATGTTTTTGGATCATTATAGGAGAATTGTTTTAGACTAGAACTAAGACTTAGTCCTTATGTGTCACTTGGTTCAAAGATATTTTTGTGTCAAATGTAAATGCAGGATGGGTTGTTTCTGCTGAGTAGTAATATAGCACATTCTGATCAGTTTGGTGTCAATAATAACTCATTTTTTGACAATTTGTGGGTTGGTACATTTTGGCATAACTTTTAAACTGGCTTTTCCTTTTGGCAACAAAAGAAAAAGCGAAATCGTTTCATTCATTCACACGTGATGCGCCGACCAAGGAAAATGAGGACGCATTTACATAGATATAGTTCGACAAAATAAAATGATCTACTACTATTAGTACACATAAATATATAGGTAAAGTAGCCGTAACTTACGTTCGTTCGAGGTTTTGATTACCAACTTTGGGGTCTCTAGGCGGCGTGAATTTCTTACCATCAGGAAATCCGTCTGCTTGTTTGCCTACCAATATCATAAAAAAAGACTCGCACTTGTGATACCTATTGCTTTGGAGCTATGTTTTTTTGGAAACCCGTTGTATTGACATTTCAACAGGGACATTTCAACCAATAAATAGTAATAACGTTTCATTTCTTGTTCCATTATCACCGGCAGGTACGTGTTAAGAATATCCACGACACCTCTCCTCCATAAAGTTCCCTACTCACGATTCCAATTACGTGAACTTCATGAAACAAAGTCAATCTACTGTCATAGACAATAAAACAAACATTACAAAGCCGAGAACGATTTGGAGTTGTCAAAAAAGTATTCTAAAAGAAAAGGATTTTTCAACATTGAGTTAGTGAATTTATAATTAAAACTGCCGCTGTAGTACAGATTCAGTACAGTAAAGTAGATCCGGAGTCGGACTTCTTTTCTTGAGGTCCCGGGTTCTTAGGAATTATGAAAGGTAAATTTTCAATTTTTTTGTAAAAATAACATTGCTTGAGACTGTGCCCGGATGGCGATAGGCTTGCCACCTGTCATATTGGAGGACTTAGTGTCTTCGGTTAGTCGCGTGTGTCCTGGTTGTGTCTCTGCCTTCCCTTTCGTGAATATGGGCGTAAAGATAATTTTTACTACTTCCTACACACTCTTCTTTCTACAAGCACGGCGTTTTAGTAAGTTGACGATATAGAAGATAATTACACTGTTATACAATACAATGAGTATGCGTTATGTCAACTTAAGCCTGGGAGTATTAAGTCTATATTTATAAATAAAACAGATAGGTACACTACCGTAATAATGATGAGTTACTATCAAGTGACAACGACAAATAGTTTAACGAGATATACAGTTACGTCATTTTAATTGATCACATTTGACTTACGTCAATCTTAGTAAATATCTGTCAAGTTATGTTTGTGAATGGCATTATGTTGACATTACGAATAATATATGTATTGTATTTAAAATTAAAATAAACAGATGTACCTAATGTAATTTAAACAAAATGTATTAAATTGACCTAACTTTAGTACAAATTACATTTTTTTATGACATTGGAAGGCAAACAAGCAGAAGGATTTCCTGATGGTTAGAATTTCACGCCGCCTAGAAACCCCAAAGCTGGTAATGGCGCGTTGCCAAACTGAGGCCAGGATATTAGGCCTCGAGCAAAAGTAAGTTTACCGGCTACCTTGTCCTCCTAGCCGAATTACGTCAATGGAAAGCACTGAAGTAATGAAGGTAGGAATAGGTAAGGCGGTGGTACCAATCCGGGCGGGTCGCTGCGTAACTCTAGATACCACCTAGTAGGATGTCACGGTGCTAGTGACGGTAAGCCTATGCTCGCCTTTTACGAGCTGCCTGGCAGGAAGGCAGATAGTCTATTCTGAAAAAGAACCTGGACCAACACGGGGAAAATTATTTTAATACGCTACAAAAAAAAAACAAAGTTACTCGTAATTTTTGATAAATATAAAAATATTAATTACTTAGCAACTTAAATTAAAATCGTTTGCCAGATATTAAAAAAAAGAAAACAAAAAAGTAAAGAATAAAGAAAGCCCCCGCTTCGTTTATCAGTTATTTCAATAAAAGCATTCCAACCAGAACTTTTAAATTTCGAATTGTTTTATTCCATTGTTCCAAGTCCACGTCGGCTATCCAAAACGGATTTAGACGCCTCTCGAGCGGTGCGCCGGCCGCCGACGGAGATAAGTCGTGGAAGCTAGAAAATACTACCGTTAAATAATGTTAACTTTCTAGGAACAGAATTTCAGTTTGTCGGACAGCGTGGCAATTGTTCTGTGTGTAATGTTCAAACAAATTGACGAATACACCATGAATTAGAATTTGAAATAATGACACGAAACTTTTATCAGGAGATATAAGTCACCTCCTAATAGAACTAGAATTTGTCATTTCCCGTGTTGGTCCGGGATCTTTTGCAGAATAGACTATTTACCTGTCTGTCAGTTAGCTCGTAAAAGGAGAGCATAAGCTTACCGTCACTAACACCGTGAATTCTGACTAGGTAGATTTACAACGACTCGTCCGGATTGGAACAACCGCCTTACCTATTCCTATCGTCATAACGTGAGTGCTTGCCTTTGACGTGTTCCGGACTGGTAGCTGATAAACTTAGCCGAGCCTTGGAGGCCTAGCATCACGGTCTCGGATTGGCAATGCACCATTACTACCTTTGGTGTGTCTAAGCGGCGTGAATTTCTTACTATCGGCAATTCGTCTTCTTGTTTGCCTTCCAATATCATAAAAACAATATAATAAAAACAAAAACATTGTTTTATCGGCTACATTATCCTCCGAACCGGAATACGTCAACGGCAACATTGACGTTATGGCAGCAGGAATAGATAAGTTGGTACCAATCCGGGCGAGTCGCTGCGAAACTCTACCACCTAGACAGGTGTCACGGTGTTAGTGACGGTAGAGCTGCCTCGCAGGAAGGCAGATGGTTTATTCTACAAAGGAGACCGGACCAAAACGGGGAATTAAAATATACTCGTATTAAAAGGTATCTAAGTCTTTAATAGCATAAGACAAAGAACAAATACACGGGTCTACTGGTGGGAAGAGCGAACTGTTGCTACAGACTTCGTAAGTTGAGGTATTTAGAGTTTTTGTCAAAAGACAGTGAAGAAAGATACGGCTCTCCAAATGTTCTGTGTCTTTGTCCGGTGGCCAGGATGTTCATTTACCATGCTAGTCCACCAGCTACCTTACTATCCGCTCTTCTCTGTCTACGGTAAACTACTATTGCCAAAACTAGCCAGTAAGAAATAAACATTTTCTTATGGTAAAAGACAGCAAACAAGCACGCGGCTCCCATGATAGCAAGAGATAACCACACTCTATACACACCATAGATATGTCAGGTGCGCCGCTGTCCTGTGACCGGGCGTGTTAGACCAATCGTGCAAGTTTACGAGTTACCCTACCCTCCGGATCGGAACATGACATTGTCATTATGGCAGCTGGAACAGGTAAGGCGGTGGATCCTCAACCGCCAAGTTGCTGTACAGCAGTCTACCCCAATGAACAAACAACCAGGATTTAGCCCTCCATCTTTTACATTTTGTTATTTTTTTATGAAAATGGAAGGCAAACAAGCAGACGGATTGCCTGATAGTAAGAAATTCACGACGCCTAGAGACACCAAAGGTGGTAATGGTGCGTTGTCAACCTGAGGCCGGGATGTTAGGACTCGAGCAAAAATGAGCTTACCGGCTACCTTACCCTCCGAACCGGAACACGTCAACGGCAAGCATTGGACGTTATGACGGCGGCAATAGGTAAGGCGGTGGTACCAATCTGGGCAAGTCACTGCGAAACTCTACCACCTAGTAAACTACTAAAGTTACTGCCACCGTTTCTAAACTTGAAGTCGAAATTCCAAAGGAACAATAACTTAGTCCATTGTTCAACATGCGACTGCGACGGCTACCCAAAACGGATTTACAAGCCCCTCGAGTATAACGCCGGCAGTCAACAAAGATAAGGCGCAAAAGCTAGAAAATCCAACTGTAAATATTACTATCTTTCCAGTATGATTTCGGTTTAACTTCAAGGAGAATACAATGATAGTACCACGCGTGTAATCCACCGATACCTAGACCCCATACCGACACACATTATCTAAAATTGTTTTTAACTCCAGACGAAAAACGAGAGGTGTTATAAGTTTGACGTGTTTGTGTGCGTATGAATGTGCGCGCGTGCGTGCGTGCCCGTGTGCGTGTGCGTGGGTGCGTGCGTGTGTGGGTGCCTTCTCCTAAAGGTAAGTTTAATTGTAAAAAATCTATCATACTACTAACATAGGTTGCAAATCAAGTGATTTTAGTGATTTGTTGTTGAAAGGCAAAACCGACAAGAAAATAGTTTAGTAAAATATTATAAAAAACAATTTAGCTTATCAAGTTTTTCTGGTAGTGAAAAGAAATACATAAAAAAAGATACGTCAGAAATATCCCCAAGTATGTAACAAATTGTTACTCGTTTCTCCATGATCAATAGGCCTGGATTTACATATAACTATTAATCAAACTGACAGCAGCTGGGACCCCTACTAGCTAGTGAGCTCTAGCTTTGGAAAATTTATATTGTGACTAGCGCCGATTCTGAAGAAAATTGTCTTAATTCATTAACCGACTTCCAAAACGGAGGAGGTTCTCAATTCTTTTTAAATAAGGTTTCAGTTATTTTTATTTTAAGTGCATGATATCTTTTTCCAATGAAATAAAAAAAAAGAAATGAAACATTTAACACATGTCACATAAGTCGGGAAATAACTATTACTGCTCCTAAAAAACACATGTACAGAAATATCGTGTACAAACTAATCTAACATGTGTTTGAACAAAATCCCTCGAAAATATAAGATTTAAAAACTAATCTAACAAAAACAGTAAACGTGGTTTAACTCTTTCTATTACTTGCGGAGAAAGAAGACAGCTTTAACTTAAAATAAGTTTATTTAATGCGCACCAGAATTACCACCATATGACGCTCTCCTTTCGGCAGTTTTTAGGGAGTTTCACACCAAAAATGCATAGTTTAGTTTAGATGGATGGCTGTCATAGTCTAATTTTGATATCCGGAAATAATTAGGAGGCTAGATAATGTCAAAGGCTACTTTTTGTCCCGATATCTAAACAGGTTTCTACGGATGGGCTAACTAACTTTTATACTCGGGCGCAGCCGGGGTAACATCTACCTATTATATACATCAAAATCATAAGAGAGCTTTTGAGCCCTAACCATTTTATTTACTATCTTTGTGTAGCGAAGATAATTTGAGTTCAAACGGTATTTTAAAGTGGAGAGCTTAAAGGTGCTTCCGTGACTACGTCATGTTCCTAAACGTCACGTTCCTAAAGTCTTCATTTTTTATAAGTATTGTGTAAGTTTTTACTCTATCTACCTTTAAACATGTTTAAATATCAAAACGGCATATATCAAAGAACGCATTTAGTTAATATAAGACTATAAATTATTTTGTCGGAATCGTTAAATGTATTTGCAACTAAATGTTAATAATCCGCTAGTACTGTCCTCAAAAGTAACTAAAATGACAATTTTCAATTCGTTATACCGCGATTCAAGAGTAACCCTACTGAACTATTATGGAGAAAACATATTTAAAGAGTTTGAGCACTATTACAGCTAAATCGTTTTCAGCCTCGGGTACGACGAAACACCTTTAGTAAATTGGATATTAAATATTCACAAATGCACCTGACCTTTGCTTGCTCTCGCTAAAAATTCCAAATTCATTCAGTCCCATCTCAAACTTTTAAAAAGGGAAACATGACACTAAAATTGGACCATCTATATGTTACCTTATTGAGTCGAGCTTAAAACACACATATATATTCACGCCAAGCACCCTGCAAGGTAGGCAGAGAATATCGAGTGCTATGTGTCTGTATGTCTTGCAGATTTAGCTAGCTTCCTCCACATCCATCAGTTTTTCATACAAAAATGCAGATTTTTTAGACGCTTGATACCTTTGGATAGTAACCGAGCTGTTTGGTCTTGAATGTGATCGTGGTATCTCAACTTTGGTCTCTCCGGGAATTATTAGCATTCTGTATCTGTTTTGTCAACTATTCATGAGCCATTCTTTCCGCAGACAACAGAGCATTCCTTTTATCATTTTTACACCAATGCTTTCTTTCAATCACACTTTCTCTTTGGGCCTGGGCTCAACTAAATAAAATAATAATATGCTATAATAATAAGACTTAGTAGGCTTCTTTGACTAACTTCTGGTTGTATCTCTTCCTAAACACGAGGAGTATAAAGATACTTACTTATTTCTTTCAGTGTACACTACTGTTATGTTTTGGTTTTAGGGGTTAGAATTGCTGGTAACTTTATATAAGAGGTTTATCATCCTAGGCTTCTGGTATGCAACGCACAATTATCATGTAGCCTGTTAGCCTACTAATACCATATTATAAAAACATTAATTTCTCCCCTGAGTATTCATCTAATACAATACATGTTTATTGTAGTAACATTTGAGAAGAATTGGATCATACAAAAAACGAAACCTTTTCTCGGTGTTGGTCAGGATAGACAATCTGCCATCCTGCCAGGCAGCTCGTAAAAGGCGAGCATAGGCTTACCGTCAATAACACCGTGACATCTGAGTAGGTGGTAGAGTTTTGCAACGACTCGCCCGGATTGGTACCACCGCCTTACCTATTTATGCCGCGTTATCTATTCCTGCCGCCATAACGTTATAACGAACCATTACCACCTTTGGTATCTCTAGGCGCCATGAATTTTTTACCATCAGGATATCCGTCTGCTTGTTTGCCTTCCATTACCATACATAAAAATGCATAAAATTAACAAACAAGTATAAATAAATAAACATCTTTGGACAACTTGTCCATAAATAGAATCTAACCACAAAGTAAGCAAATTATATACTTGTGTTGTGGGTGTCAGTCAACGATATCTACCAATACATAGATAACCAGAAAAAATTTAAGCTATAAATATAAAATTAATTTATATTGTAAAATATACGCAATATCATTCACTTCCAAGTTACAATATCATAAAAATAAATAAATAATAAAAAACCGAACACTCGAGATTTACGTGTTCAAGTAATTACCTAAAGAATTGTGCTTTACCCAACACGTAGGTATTGGCCTTAGAATAAGAAGAAGAAGAAGACTTTTTATTTAGTCATTGGTCAAATGTGTTTCAAATGTGATGTAAGAAATTGACCCTGTTTAGGACAGAATTGGATTTTAAAAAGTTCTGATATGAAATGTGATAATAACATTATAGGGGAAGCGGGAGTTTTATTGAAAAAGGTTTTACTTCCTTATTTTCTTATGCACATACGAGATTTTCTAACGGCTGACGTCAGGATAGTTTTACTTCCCACTTTATTTAAACTAAGATAATAAAGCTGGAGAGCCTTTTGTTTTTTATTGCGTTCACTTCTGGAAATAGTAAATTGATTTAGTGATATTTTCTATTTTTATAAAAGAAGTATCTTTACGTCCATATCCCGGTAGAAGAGGGCAGTATAGTTTTTATATAATTTTCGCAACTAGAGTACCCACGACTAGCCGTAAACAAAGTCCCACTATGTGATAGGTGGCAAGCCTATCGCCAACCGGGCACAGATCCAATCCCGACCAACGTTTTTTTTATTAGAAAATTTAAAATATACGTTTTGTAATTTTTTGTTACCTGACCCGAGAATCTAACTCGGGACCTTTAGAAGTCAAGTCCGACTCCGGACCGTAGATCACATAGGCATCATAGTTTTGTATAAGTCAAAAATTAAATTCTACTAGTAGTATTATAAATGCGAAAGATCGTAAAAAATGTCTAGTCACGCTAATTAAATTTTATATGTTTTAAATAAAATAAATAAATATCACTGGACAAGTCACACAAACTGAATCTAACCCCAAAGTAAGCAAACTATATGATTATGTTATGAGTGTTAGTCAACGACTCTAATACATTGAAATACTTAAATATATACCAGAGTAAATTTATTAAACACCCAGACCCGGAAAAGCAGACATTTCAATGTTTATTACACAAATATCTACCCCTGTCGGGAATCGAACCCTAGCCTCGCGGTTGCTTGATGTAGTTAGGCGTGTACGCTAGTCACCCACCCAACGAAGCGGTCAAATAAATATAATTTATACATTAAAATCACCAACAGGCTACAATACACAAAGAAATACGTACATTAGCACACAAGCAAAGCCGCTTGTGGAAACTAGTTATATATTATAATAGTCCTACGTAAGAACTTTACTAACACCCCATTTCAACTTAAAATAGTACCAACACGTCTAAAATAGCCCCTTTCATTTAAACACAATCACAAAAACTGGTTAATTCAGTAAAAATGTATGTTGTAATAGAACAAAAAGATTGAAAATTTCTTTTCTTTGACGTCGCGACGTTTGAGAATAAAGAACTTACAAAACCTTTCCATATCATAACATAAATATTTCCTCCAACTTACCTCCTCGGCCAGGGCTGTCAAATCAAGTGCCAATTTGCTGAAAGAATCAGGCCAGTCACTTACCTGCAAGGAAAGAATAGTAATGTTGAATAGACTGTTTTAACGTAGGAAATGGAGCACTTAGCAACAATAGGGTTGTCACTCATAACAATGTCAATAGCTAGACAGAATAAAGAATACTGCCGTCAGTATAAATAATTGTTTTTTTTTGTTCCTGTATGGCTTTCTTTAATACAAATGAATAGTGAAAAACTTTTACCTATAACACATGATAAAATTAATGCCCGGTTCCTATATTCAAAAAGGAGTCGTTTTGATTACGGATGGTATTATTTTGTACGCTTAGTAAGATTACTAACAACGGTTGCTCGTTTCTGACTATTGATTCTAAACATTTTTTGAAACTATTGGTATCGAATTTTTTGAACGAACTACGAATGGTTTAGCTGACGGATTACGATTCGTTGATTATAGGAAACGGGCATAAAAGTATTTACTAGGTGGTAGAGTTTCGCAGCGACTCCCCCGGATTGGTACCACTGTCTTACCTATTCCTGCCACCATAAGTTATGCTAATGGTCCATAACATTCAATGCTTGCCGTTGACGTGTTCTGGTTCGGAGGGTAAGGTAGCCGGTAAACTTACTTTTGCTCGAGGCCTAACATCCCGGCCTCAGGTTGGCAACGGACCATTACCACCTTCAGTGTCTTTAGACGGCGTGAATTTCTTACCATCAGGAAATCGGTCTGCTTCTTTGCCTTCCATTATCATAAAAAAAATGTTTGTGAAGTTTTTGGATCACCTTGCTTAGTAACTACTTTCTGCGGCTAAGACCGCAGCAGTCCTTACACTCATATTTCAGCTCGAATACAAGCTGACAAACTTATCAAGAGGTTTTTTTAAGTAGAATGTCAGAAATTTTAATCAGTATTTTTTTATTAACCACCTCAAACTCAGTTTGGCAACTGATCATTAACATAGTTGAAATTATTTACTAACTACACTTGTACCTTCCATAATATGTTTTTTATTATTATATTTTAGCCAACCGGTTTCACTAGTCAACCATCATGTGTACTATAAATAACTGGATTGGTGAAGACTTGAAGAGAAACAGCATTTACTTGAAGCTCCTTTATTTCTGAGCTTAACAACTTTCATTGCTTGCTTTTCGAATGTAATAATTTATTTAGAAAAAATGCGTCTTTTTATACAAATTCTGTGCTCGTGATATTGCAATATGATTGGTTAGCCAATCAGAATCCATTAAATTGACCAATCACAAGTTAGTTTACACAAATTTTACATAGGGTACTAGCTGTCTTACTACTTGACCATATAGAGGGCCGCGGTTGTGCAGTGTGGAGAACCGCGGTCGTAAAACTTAATTTTTTAACTTTATAAGACGTACAGTTAGCCATATTGTTATTTTTAATGACATAAGAAGTTACTGTTTATACAATACTATGATAAAACTTAAAAGACTCTATTGTACGGGTTTAATTAAATTATACGATACACAGGAAACTAAGACAAACAGAATACTTATTTTACATAGTTAGTTTTACATTTTATACAATTAAATAATCAACACAATTTAGTTATGCCGCACACATCATCAGGGCAATAAAAATAGGAATAGGAGTTTAAATATGATAGGAGTTTAAATGAAATGCAATTCGAAATAAAATATACAGTATATTACATTTCGAAGGCAAGATAATTCAACAGTAAAAGATAAAATCGCCGACTCAAACTAATTGAACAGTACCACGTCTAGATTTAATATTTTTTTACGAAAGATAACAAATGTTTCCGAAATGGTCCCACATAAATTTTATCAGCATCCTACTAGTCGTTTTACAGGTATTAATACTTAACAACATTTAAAATTTTCACTTATTTTGACGAACTCGCCATGGATGAGGCTTGATTACCATAAAACTAATATGGTACCTTATACCATATGGGGGTTTTTTATGATAATGTAAGGCAAATAAGCAGACGTTTTCTGATGGTAAGAAATTCACGCTGCCTAGAGATACCAAAGGTAGTGTGCGTACGCACAGTGCGTTGCCAATTAGAGCCCGGATGTTAGGCCTCGCGCTAAAATAAGTTTACCGGCTATCTTAACCTCCGAACCGGAACACGTCAACGGCAAGCATTGGATGTTATGGCGGCAGGAATAGGTAAGGCGGTGGTACCAACTCGACTCTGTCACGGTATTAGTGACGGTAAGCCTTTGCTCGCCTTTTATGAGCAGCCTGGCAGTAAGGCAGATAGTCTATTCCGAAAAGGATTCTTTTTCGTCCAGAAAAAAATGTTATATCTTAATTATTTGATTTAAAATATCTTACATGAAAATTATTTATCAAAGAAATACAAGTTTGTGTATGTAGAAGTAGTTACTTCTTCAATGTCCAATGGAAATGTACCACACTTTTTTAATTAATGTAATTTTTTTCGGCTTTGCTGTTTTTGGACCTCCACTCACGAGAAATACCAACTAGTAAGAGTAGTTTGAAATAGCTTCGCTCCACTTCTAAAACTAATAAAAAAAATTTGTTATAACTTTTAATTTGTTGTTACTACAAAATAATTAAGAAAGATCATTTACTTGATAGGACAAAAATTAAGTTAGTACGTATTTTAGTCACTGATATTTGTTTCTTTCATTGTTTTTAAGTATTCTAAAACACGGCAAACGATTCCTTATATTTCCTTACCTTGTTCTGTAAATCTCAGATGAAGGAGACAAAAACTCACATGAAATGCACATTAAATATAGTTAAAGTATTATGTTATACCCTCGTAACGTTTCTCGACCAATCAAATGATTTATTTCTTGTATATTGCACTGTGTTGTATTCTTTCTATTGTATTCACACATGCCATTTTTACCGCCTCGTTGGTAAGGAGGTTAGCGTACACGCCTAACTCAACCGCGAGACTCGGGTTCGATTCCCGATAGGCGCAGGCATATATACTTGGGAACATAAATGTCTTTATTTCCGAATCTAGGTGTATATTAAATTCGATATCTAATAATATCGCTGTGTAATGTCCATGTTATAAGCATATAATTTGCCTTTTCCGGGGGTAGATCAATTTGTGTAAGTTAACGAAGAAAACTTATTTATTTAAAACTAGCTGTTGCCCGCGGCGTTGCCCGCGTGGTTATTGGTCCCACAGGAACAATTTTCCGGGATAAAAACTATCCTATGTGTTAATCAAAGTAACCTTCTAAGTGTGTGCCAAATATCATGAAAATTGGCTAAGCTGTTTTTGCGTGAGGGAGTAACAAACAAACAGACAAACTTTGGCATTTCTAATACTAATAGGATTATTATTTATAAAAAAAGAGCAGCTAGGCAACCCTAAACGAAAACCTGTCGGCAATTAGAATTAGAGCCGTCCACCGTGGAAGTCACGCGAACGGCATATTCCGTAATTACGGAACACCAAACTGCATGTTGGGGGTGATTCCGTGAAGGACGATAGCTGAAACTCATATACGTACGAGCCCTTATTAGCCTCATTACATGAACGACCAAAAGTATTCAAGTAATGCGTTGGTAGATTATTTATGTTTAAACCAGTTTAGGGGACTTATTGCATATTTTTCTGGTGACGTGACTATGAATAGTGGCCATCAAATAGTTGTTAAATTCTTGGTAAATAGTATTTATATTCCTTGTTGTCAAATGTCACATTGTATTAGTAATTGGTACAGAACGATAATAAGAAAAATAATAAAATACTCCTAGACAAAATTATATAAATTTAATCTAACCCTTAAGTTTCCCCAGTATTGGTTTGGATACGCTGAGTAGAATAGACCATCTGAGCGAAACCGGCTGGCTAAACATTAAAAATGAAAAATACAAATAGGCATATTGTGGAAAGTACAAATGTTTATGAATAAACTGTTTCAAGGATGGAATTCCACCAAGCAACGACGATAAAAAGTACAGAAACTATCAAAAACTTAACCCCATCAGGTCTATAATAAGGGATCAGTGTTTGTATGAAAATATCTGTATACTATGTTATAACTACGCTGACGAAGTCGTCGGTTCCAATTTTGTTTTTAAATATGTAAAAAATCCTCTGTGGTTTAGTGGTCCGTTGGTGGACGACTTCTTGAGATCTCGGGATCCTTCCCCGGGTCGGGTGAAAAAAATAGAAAATGTGCATTTTCTTTCATGTGCCTCTGCCTACCCCTTCGGGGCGTGAAGATACTTTTTTTATCTAAGAATCATCTCTATAAATCTGTTCCAAACTTATGACAACACTGATAGACACATACACACTTACACACACACGTCAACCTTTTAGTCGAGGGTTAAACACATGGTTTGCCATCTATCACATTGTAAATACCTTTGGCTAATAGTGGGTGTAGTGATATCTCTGCCTCTACCTTGCAACTTAAGGCGTTAAGACATCTATTTTTGTAAAAAAAACATCTTATTCTTCTGCATTTAAAATATGACAGTTTTCGCTTGTATAGCGAAACCGGCTGGCTAAACTTTAAAAATGAAAAATACAAATAGGTATATTGTGGAAAGTATAAATGTTTATGAATAAACTGTTTCAAGAATGGAATTCCACCAAGCAACGACGATAAAAAGTACAGAAACTATCAAAACTTAACCCCATTAGGTCTATAATAAAGGATCAGTGTTTGTATGAAAATATTTGTATACTATGTTATAACTACGCTGACGAAGTCGTCGGTTCCAGTTCCTGCCAAGTAGCTCGAAAGTGGTAAGCAAAGGTAGTATGGGTCTTTTCCACCACCTTATCTATCCCTGCCGCCATAACAGTCATGTTCCGGTCCAGAGGACGGGGTGACCAGTAGACTTACACAATTAGCCTTACACCACGGTCATAAGATAGCGACATACAAAAAACATCTATGGTGTCAATAGGCTACGGCCTCTAACCATGAGAAAAACACACTTAATACTTAAAAAAAGTAAGCAAATACTTGAGAAAATTTAAAAACACCCAGACCCGTACCTATAAACATCATACATGTTTATAAAAAAAACGTGGACAACTCTCCCGGACAGGTTCTACCACTTGCCTGTTCTTTTTGACATAACTTCAATGTTCTTCCGTATTCCGTTGTAAAAGTATGGTAAAGTAAGTAAAGTAGGGTAAAGGGTAGGGTTTGCTTAAAATCAAAGACCTTAAGGCCATCACACTATTATGATCTTTGGCAAAAGAAAACATGTTCAGTATTTTATTTTCCTTAACCACAAGTTAAAATGTTAAGGGACTTAACTCTTACATAAATACGCAGACCACACAAATAACATTTAAAGGGCCACACACGAAGAAACAGTTTCTATCTAATGAAATTCGGTGCACGTCCGAGAAATGATACACTGGCACTAAAAAAAAACATGTCCGAGAGAGAAAAAAAACGTTTTTTATTCAACACATGAAAATCCGGTATAATATTGTAGACATAATACGGGTATGTGTAATGTTACCATAAGTTCTGTTTTCAAAGGGACAACTACGTTCTCATGAAATAATTCTATAAACAGTATAAAAAAATGCCTGAGATTAAAAAACACGTTGAAAAGAATTAGTATTTTAATTTGAAAAACAAGAGGAAATACTTTTTGATATCAGAATTGTTAAAAGGAACAGTCTAGAATTTTATTTTATTAGATTATGAAATAAAATTATGCCAGTTTCTTTTGAATTCACACAGGCAACGCTCACGAGTCACTATTTATACAACATACAATTTACAAGCATTCTTAGTCTTCGTAACGAGATTCATAAACGCCTGTATAGGCTATACGCATGCGAAATAACATCGTTACTTCACAATACCTTAACTGTATCACTAAAAGCGTCATCTTTCTCTGAGAGAATGAACTGTCTGAGTGAATTCTGTAAATTAATGATATTTTGGAAATAAGTCTAGGTGACTAAAGTAGGTAGTACAATAGACTTAGAACATTTCCGATTTTCGTTTGTCTGGTTTCGAAGTAGCTATCGGGCAGAACGAAGTTTAACGGTGCAACTAGTCTGATAAAAATACTTGACACATGTCCGTGCTTAAGAAGAAAATATGGTCACAATGGCATACACGGTAAAAATAACGCTGAGTGACGAGTCTCGGCGAAAATAATTACACGCGTTAGCCGACCCCGAGATACCGTATCTGGTAAGGGAGAAACAATCCCAGCGATTTGTTATGCGACGAATGTGTCATATTAAGGTAGATATATTTCATACTAGCTTACGCTTACGACTTCGCTTTGTACATTTTTTCACTAGTATATAATAGACTAGCAAACCCGGCGAACTCCGTTTTCCACCAGATGGCTCTGTTAAAATTTTACCTGAATTTTACTTGCTATAAACCTCACGGAGCCTTAGACCTTTTTAACGAATGCAAAACCGTATAAATCGATTCGTGCGTTCTGAAGGTAATTTATATATATTTCGGAGAAGCGTTATTCTCATTGATATCACAGTCGGTAGCTGCAGACTTAGTGGGCGTCATTAGGGTTAAATGCGAGCACAAAAGACAATAAGTACTTTTCACAATATTGTAATTGAAATTTTACAAAATAAAGAAAATCAAAAATAAGACCGAGCAGCGGGTTCAAGACACCGATCCGACTTTGAATGTACACTATACTTTCAAGGATCCAACTCGACCCGTCCACTTTAATTCCATCCAAATAAACCAACTGAAAACTAACTGAAAACTGCTGAAAAACTAAACCACATATTCTATCAAAATCGAGATGGAGCCTCGACCCCGCTCGAGGCATTTGCTCTGCTCTGATTGGTCCTATGATCTCGGCTCTTATTGGCCGTTACATGATTTACTATCTATATTAATAATTTCGTCAAGGGGTACGGTAGACTCGATTGAAACCTTACC
>NJDD01003359.1:13684-35391 GCA_002245505.1 Calephelis nemesis | reverse complement strand
ATCCGTTTACATTTTTTTCGCACTTTAATCCGTTTACATTTTTTTGCGAATAATTCCAAAGTAAATAATTTCAATTTGATACAAAAATGTGTTCATCACTCGCCCCATGATTGAGAAATACACATAAAAACATTTTATACAAATAAACATATTAAAGCTTTTATATGTTTATTTCTCGATCATCATAGATATATTACCAGACATAAACCCTGAAAACCCTCTAAACCCTTACCAAATTTCTCTCCGAGAAATAAAATCTGTTATTTATTTTTTTGCTGTACCCAAATACATAATCCACTGAGATCGTAGCGATAAAATTACAATCTTCAATATCGCAGCATAATTTCACAAACTGGCTTCGAGCACGGCTTTTGAATACTAAACTAAGAACTGCCGTGGCAGTATCGAAACACGTTCGCAGTCGCTTCTCGATCGCTACATTTTTCTTGAGAACGTCAGATATTACCGATCTATATTCCACAGACAGCTCTATTTTAAAAAGAGACTTATGACGGGAAAAAGAGTTATAAATTACATTTAAAGAAAGAAAATTTATTTTCGGAATAAGTGTGTAAATGAGATGAAAAAATATTTAAGTTTCAACATGTTTCAACATACTCTACCATATTTTGGTGTGCAAATATTGTTACATTTATAAAAAAATATATTTAATTACATATAATATTACATTAAGCCAATTATTTATAACTGGTTTAATTATTTATTACCAAACATTTTATAACTATTATTATTTAATTAAATTTAACCATGTCTACCGTAAACTACTAGCGTTTCCAAACCTAGCCAGACAGGAGAAGAAACGGCGAAACAACAATTTGTTATTTACAAATACACATACAGCCAAGATATACAAACAAGGTAAAGGTAAAATTTTAAGCGACTTATAAAGTGGTTTGCATGAATGTAATTGGTTAACACTGCATATGACGCGTATACACTTCTTTTGTAAAATCCGATCAATTCAGACAAATTAACTCTGTTGAGCTCTTGAATCTCGATTTCATGCTGATGAAAAAAGATAATATATCATTTTAGATACTCTTGAACACGGTACTAGAGGATTATTAACATTCAGTTCCAAAAAAAAACGGATAGGATTAATTAATTTATTGGTTTTTTTATTAACTAAATGAAAATAATTAGCTAATATTGTGTTCAAGAGTACTAAAAGATTGTGACTGTGCGTGTGACTACGAGGGTTACGAATACAATTTCCACTTTGCAAGTAATCAAGGTTTAAGAGTAACTCTTCAAAACACTTAAAACCCGACATATGTTGTAACAGCTGGAATACACAGTGGAGCGATGTTTTGGACCAACATGTTTCAATGGTTGCTGTTCACTCATGGTGAGAAGACCTACCAAAATATTGTTCAACGGACGGACGGCATATTCAACGGACCTTAGTTAATAAATAACATAAATCTGTCCTGGTACGTTAATACTTCGCAATTATTTAACAGTTTTAATACAGAATCAGTATACTCCAATACGAAAATACGAACCTCTAAACAGCTGAAATCGTCAATACTTTACATTATTGTTATATATTATACTATAAGCACTCCCACGAATTTCTAAATTTTATACCTCTGAGGTCTAATGGTCCGGCGTCGGACTTCACTTCTTGAGGTCCCGATTTCGATCCCCGGATCAAAGGAAAATATAAAATGTGTATTAATATTCTATTAAAAACAACGTTGAACATGATTGGATATGTGCCGGATTAGCGATAAACTTGTTACCTATTACAACGTGTATTCGGCTAACCATGGAAGTCCTGGTTGTCGCTCCGCCTACCTCTTAATCTATAAAAAAGACAAACTCTAGAGCAAACCTACTTTGACATAACATACTCGTATAACATGGACATACTAACTTTGTTTCTGTTTCGATATCATCTAATTTTACAAAAAGTCTCAAAGCGTAAAAACAATAAACGAGTAATAAGACTAATTCTATTTCAAAACATACCCTATCTAGTATAAGAGTGAATCAGTGGCGCTAATGTACACCAATGACGGCTTTCGAGACGTA
Source organism: Calephelis nemesis (assembly GCA_002245505.1). Lineage (NCBI taxonomy): Eukaryota > Metazoa > Arthropoda > Insecta > Lepidoptera > Riodinidae > Calephelis > Calephelis nemesis. The sequence goes on along the minus strand of NJDD01003359.1, from coordinate 33,333 downwards.
ATTCATGTTCCGATACAGCAATATCGCTGTTAGCTTAATGTGCGTGGATTGGAGCTCTTATATTTTTCATACCTATAAAAATATTTTCACATTTAAATTCAATTAAAAAAACATGTATAAATTAACACTACTATACACACTAAAATAAAACACTAAAAGTGAGGAAGCGTAGGTAGTGTCGGACCAAAACTGTTATTCCAGCCGAAACCTAAACCGAACTTCCGGTCGAAACCGAAACTTAACTAACTTATTACAAATTTTGATTAATACTGAAATCTTGTACTTGTATGCATATTTCTCAGTCACGGCCAGTTAGTTACATAGGTGCTCCAACACTACTAGTGTTAAATGAAATAGAAAGACAATCATCATGAGAGTGGTGATTTAACATATAAATATCGCCTCTGTGGTCTAGCCGTTCCGTTCTTGGACTTGATTGCATGAGGTTCCGGGTTCGAATCCCGGGTCAGACAACAAAAATAAAATTGGGTTTTTCCAATTTTCTAATAAAAAAAACGTTGCTTGAAATTTGGATAAGTGCCCGGCTGGCGATAGGCATGCCACCTATCACATTGTGGGAATTAGTGTCTTCGGCTAGTCGTGGGTGTCCTTGTAGTGCCTCTGCCTTCCTCTTTGAGGATATGGGCGTGAAGATTCTTACTGTCGTTTAACATAATACATAAACAAAACAAATACCTAGGCGAGTACCACCAAGCGGCGAAATTAGCCGAATGACGCCCAATAACTCACGAAAACAAGTGTTGCAACGCGATAGGCCTCGAGTAAAAGTTTACCGGCTACCTTACCATCCGAACCGGAACACGTCAACGGCAAGCACTGACGTTATGGCGGCAAGAATAGGTAAGGCGGTAACAGCCCGGGCGAGTTGCTGCGAAACTCTACCACCTAGATAATAATAAGCTCAACTAACTTTAAACGTAATCAAACAGAACACTTCAAGCGTTTAACATAAACACTTAAAATACACAAGAATAAAGTAAAACGCTGATAATTTATCTAGCTCTGATTTATGTAAGACCTTTTTCGCCAAACCTTAACCTCGCTCTAAAAATACTGAATTTACGTTCCATTTTATATAAATCCAAATAAAGGCCAAGTATAAATGTCCTTTAAATGGAAAGAAAAAAGATAGAGATGTCACAAGACATCGGCTATTCGGCCTTATAATCTCGTTAGACTCAACCGCGTTCCGATTTTGTAGGGTGAACATTCTGGTTTAAAAGTCCTATTACAGCTTCCGACACGTCACCGTGACGATAACTGTTATTTATTACTCCATATGATATTGCCATCTCAATACTACAGAAATTACATTATTCTAGAAAAATAGCATTAAGATCAACTAATGCAATCATACGTTTGAATTAGAGATACAAATCGTAAAACAAACTTGTGTAGTCACGGGTTTGATTTTGAGCTGTCAAAAGAAATAGGGTATATGACATTATATAGAAAAACATACATCATGATGATTTCCAATGCCTACAATATGTAACATTACAAGCAGCAGAGTTAGATACAACCATGCTCCAATGTTATAAAATGAAAATTCTGGCTCAAAAGCTACATTCAGATAAGTCACACTGACGGTAGCAAGCGTTATTTCGACGCTTTAATAATTCATTAAATATAAACTATACATTTATAATCAAAAAAGAAAGAAGAGAATAGAAGAAGATTTAGCAGATTTAGACGTTATAAGTATTTATATTTAATTTGATCGAGTTTGAAAATATATTAATCCTATTGGCTGTAATCGTATCGTAATATTCGTTAAGAAACATCGTCGTCGAGTATAAACAGATTTTAAGACACATTTAACGATGATTGATGTTCTTTATATCAAACGAGGTAAGCTCTGAACTACGCTATATAATTGAGCTTAAGTAAGCTCAAGTATTGAATAAAGGTCATCCATTATTTAATACCACTTACAATATTAATACATTTTTTTAACGGAAAAACTTCATTATGCAGGATTTAAATCTGTACCCTGTCGGCTCTCGTTGTCGAATGTTTTAAACGTTTGAGCAAATGAGTAGGCATCCATATGCACCATGCATTGCACCCATGTAAAACTTTTAATTTTTTTACCGACTCTGTATATTTCTTTTTTTTTTTCAAAAAGAGTGACTTTTTGTTCCTATAGGCCAAATTCATCTTTCTCCATTAAAAGATCCGTGTTCTTACGCTTAACACGTAAAACAATTTTTAAAATAAATGCTAATTAGAAAGCTTTATGCACATCCTCCACTCAAGAGAAGCTAAAAATCGAACGAGTATCCTTTTGTTACTACATAAAAATGTCCGTATTGTAAGTCGGCGCTGAAGCGAGTTCTGGTAGCCGTCCAAATAGGTCGGATCGTTTCTTTGTCGAGCGCGGGGTGCGGACTTCGCAATCGAGATATGCAAGTCTGATTTATGCGTCGAATATCTGGCCAGCTGTTCCCTAACTTTGGATTTAACTGTTAGACATAATTCTTGAGATTTAGTACTGCGCTTAGCTGCGCTAGTACTATTACTTATTCTGTAGCTTAGCTGCTACTTGTAGGGAGAATTTATTTTTTAATAATCTCTGGAGTGGTAGGGGGGGTAAATTACAAGTTTGATGCACCGTTCCTTACACCACAATCTTAGATGAGGAAATATGCAAAAAATGTTTATTAAAATTAGATTCCTGGCAACAAAGATGACAAAAAAATTAAATATTCCGTTTCGATACGAAAAATTTATTAACCTTTAACATTTTGTAAATATACTTATTTCGACTTTTATGCTCACGTTCTTCTAGTTATAATCTTCTATAATATAAAAATGAATCGCTTGATGTGGACAGATTAAATTATTTCTTTTGTTATTGTGTTAGTTATTATCAGGAGAAGTTTCATTATGAAGAGAAAAACCGGGAAAGTTGCAGGGAATATGGGAAAATATCTAATACTTTATTATTTCCCATACTGAACGGGTTAAAGTTCACTGGGACAGCTAGTTATTATTCTAGCTAGCGTACAACGAAAACAAGTGCTCGGCGCGCGTAATTCAATAGGTGTGTTTATAATTATTTTCGAAATGTAAACATTTCTATATGAAAGAATAGGTCCTCAAGTTACATATAGAAACGTTGTTTTTTTGTTAATGTTGAGCACGACGATAGTCAGAAATCACTTCCGTTACGTTCAATCGTAACTAATTGTGATGAAATGTTATATATTTTGAAACAAATACGTATACTTATAGGTATATTAACTTTAAAATAAGACGTTTTGAGGTTAGTACTGAAGTCAAAACTAGGGGCCGCAGTGGTTTAACTTTAGTACCATTGAAAGTTTTAGGACAAACGTTAAACCTGGTACTAAACTCGGTAGTATTTAGACCTCGTTTTGGAATAAGACGGCACAAGTTTACATGTCCGGACTAATCTAACATCATAAACATAATACATATCTTCACGCCAAGTTCCTTACGAGGTAGGCAGAGAGTACAGAGTGAAAAATCTCACGATCCTGGCAAACCTGTCTGGTTTCCTCCATTTCTATTACCCTTTTCATACAAACCCTGACACTCTTGACACACCCTCGGTTGAAACCCAAGTGATTTGATAATGAAATATCAACCTAGGTATCCCAGGGTACCTACATCCATCCAGATTCGCAGTATCTGTTTTATCCATCTGAATTGAAAAAGAAAAAACATCAATATAAATTTGTATTGCAAATTTCCACCCGAGTATAGTTACATACATTGCAAGTTAAACAAAAGCTTGTAAAACTAGAACCCAGCTCAAAACCATCTAAATATCCAGCACAAAACCCAAACTAGTTTCGCTAGATAATAGCATCCACTTCAAGCCCGTTGTGTATTATCTAAACATTTTCGCGGTCAACTGGTATCTCCCTCGTAAATTGCTTCAAAATAGCTCTAGCCGCAGTGTTAACTAATTATCTACTGGGACAGCGCCAATATCGCTGACTACCAACTGCAGTATAGTTTCATATACACTGGAAATTAACTTTGCCTATCTTTGATTTAACGATGTCGATACGTCGATTACATTACAAAGTCGAACAGCACTATTTTTAACCGATATTTAAAAGGGAAGGTTATGCGTTCGACCCCCTACATTTTTTTATTTTTAGCATAAAGACAAATGATCTAGTCTCCACAGGAGATCAAGAACAACACGAGGAAAACGGGATTTGTGTTACGCATGTGTTAGCTTTTTCTGCATTTAAAAGTATACCAGGACAAGCACGAAGTCTATAGTCACCAAATATATGCCATGTCACCATCACCACCAAACATTAAGATAAGAACCTTTTAAATTACCAGATCAGTAACTAGATTTAACGATTACCATCAAAACCGAAATACGATGTTACTTTACCGTCTGGCGTCTAAACTGAAACGGCGTTGAACACCAGACCACTAGACCACAGGGTCACAGCACAAATATGAAACAGTATGGAAACTAAGCCTAGCTGTCAAAAATGCTTAGCTACATTCGAGCAGTATATATATTATCATATGTCCATTCTTATATACAGTAATTGAAATTTGTCATTTTTATTAACATTTTAATTTTTAGATTATACTAGGTACCGTCATTTATAATTTTAGTTTTATACTTTAATTTGAATTTTGACATTATTACTTATTTATTTTCATTAGTTATAACTATTGCTGGATATTTTATATTCAACTTTATTAAATTGCAATAACTTTTTTAGGGAAAAATCATAACCTGATCTACCTCATCTATTATTATTTTTTATCTACTTGCATGTTTTGTTTCATACATTAGAAAGCTGTTGAGTCAGTTTTAGTTTATATATTTGATATATGTTTTTGCAATGTTTAATGTTAAGTGTTTTTAAAAGTTGTAATAATTTATTACTGTATGTGACTGTCGAAAATGATTATAATGTACTTCAAATGTTGACGTATTTTAAGAGTAACAAAGACTACGTAATAAAGACGAAGAGTTGAATTGAATATGAGTTTTGACATAGGGGCGGGGCTCTCATCCCGATTTTAGATCTGATTAGGTAACATTATTTTAACACAATTTTTCTTAGCTGCCATGTCGTGTCTATAAACTGTCTCCTTGTCTAATTTTGTGTTCAAAAGTTATCGTTATTAATAGAAAAGCATTTTTTCACTTAAGTATATCACTTAATATCTATAGGAATATAGAAGGATATTTACAGGAATTTGTATAATTACTGCAAACCAAACCATAAATGTATTAAAATACCTCCCATATTTGAAACGACTCAATAAATGTTTATAAGCACTGTTTTGCACTCAAAGTATGTCCGTTTTTCGCCTTGAGTGTAGAACAGATTACAGTTTAATAAGTATCTAAGTCCAAATCCCAGAAGAAACAGAGGCACAACCGGGACACACACGACTAGCCTAAGACACTAAGTCCTACAATGTGATAGGTGGAAAGCCTATCGCCAATCCACGGCACGTATCCAATTCCGCACAGCGTTATTTTAAGAAAATTAAAAAAAACATCCATTGTTTTCTCCATGGTATATCAGTATAGAGAAAATAAAAAAATACAAGAAGAATATTGACACACGATTGATTTTTGTAGGCTTAGCGTGACATATGAATAGGTGCTAGAGTTTCGCAGCGACTCACCGGGATTGGTACCACCACCTTAGCTATTCCTGTCGCCATAAAGTCATGATGTGTTCCGGTTCGGAGAGTAAGGAAGCCGGTAAACTTACTTATGCTCGAGGCCTAATATCCCGGCCTCAGGTTGGCAACGCACCATTACAACCTTTGGAACCTTTTGTTCTCTAGGCGGCATGAATTTCTCACCATCAGGAAATCCGTCTGCTTGTGTGTCTCACAATGTCATAAAAAAACTAGAAGTCTAACGTAACCTTAAGCATACGCAACTACTTCTAAAGGACAGAAAAAGTGATAATGACATATAGAAACAGAGTGTGATAACATGAGTCCGCCAAAAAAGCTCAAAATTTGTTGAAGCTTAATCGACCTCAACACTGGTTTCAGCTCTCCCCATCTGACAAATACATCCAACAGCAGCTGGCAACACGAACGTAATACAATTTGACTCAGCGTAAGTCAACTGTGCTGTCAAGTGTCTAGAGGTGTCAAGTTATTGTTCTTAAGTCGAAATAACTCTATTTTGTTGTGATAACTAATTAAATCTAAATTATGTAATACCTAGTGGTAAATTGTTATAATTTGATACCTTAGATATTTACAAACTAACTGCGAATGCTTTAAATCCTAGCAAACCGTATAGTTTCCATACTGTTTCACATTTGTATTATGGCAGGGGTGACAGGTGAAAACTCTAAATTGAATTGTGTTCAGTGAGCTCGGCCAATTAACTTTGATCGTATTACCGGACCTTTGATGTCAAAGCGTTGGAGCTGCAGGATTTGCTCCAGGAATGCACCGGAGCGCTACATTTCCGCGCACCTTAATAACGAGCTTTGCGCCTTTTGAATTTGCTAAATATCTTGGAATATCAAAGCTTTCGCTGCTGCATTTTAGTTGAAAGGATTGACCGAGCAAGCCAGCATCAGATCAACACTTGAAATAAACTAATTTTAACAAAGTATAGCGCATATTAAAATAAATAAAATCCCTGCTTTCATATAATAAATTTAAAATAAAACATAGTTTACAACTTTATGGGACGATCGGGCGTACTTTGTACACACCTACTGGGTCTAATTGTATTTCTGAATAATCCAGGAACCAAAATATAAAACCATACAAAATTAAAAACAAATTGCTTTAAACGTTTGGGAATAGTCAGTTGAAAATATATCTTATATATACTAATTATGTACATTAGCTAAGCCCTCAGATGTTGCCTTGTCCTAACTATGATTAACGATTAGTACGGTTTATTTTCCATATTTTATTTTTTGATAATGGTAGCCAAACAAGCAGGCGGGTTTCCTAATGGTAAGAAACTCACGCCGCCTAGAGACACCGAAGGTGGTAATGGTGCGTTACCAACCTGAGGCCGGAATGTTAGGCTTCGAGAAAAAGTAAGTGTACCTTAGCCTCCGAACCGGAACACGTCAACGGTAAGCAATGGATGTTACGGCGGCAGGAAAAGGTAAGGCGATGATACCAATCCGGGCGAGTCGCTGCGAAACTCTACCAACTAGTAGGGTGTCACGGTGTTAGTGACGGTATGCCAATGCTCGCCTTTTACGAGCTGCCTAGCAGGAAGGCAGATGGTCTATATATGAACCTTTTCTGACAATAACTAACACAATAAACAAAACCTGCAAAATCGATTCATCTGTGACTATGGAAAATGAATCCCCATTTCATTTTATATATAAAATAAACATATACCTATAATGTGCATTTGACACGTGGACAATCAAATCATCGAACGTTTTCGATTCAATCAAAACAATGAATGTTACAAAAGCCTTTTCCTTCTCAAAGTGATATGTATACTAGAATATACGAAAAACATAAACCTGCATGTGAAGTCGGATATAAAATTACATGTAGTCAAAGTTCGATCGACAGTCGAAAAAATAATAATTAAACTCACGCAGTCCAATTTGATTAAACAATCGTGACACTACAACAAAATTATTTCGCAAATACACAGCCATTACTTAGCTCTTTAGTAGCAATAAAATATCATCCATATTTACAATTCATAAGAAGACTATATTTCTTTTACGGCACTAAAATGTTTTATAGAGGGTTATTAAATTTTTATTGATATTGATGAAGCAAAGAGAAGTTTATATTTTATCTTTATGAGAAAGCTTAACGCTTCTTTTGCGCTACAGTTTGCCTAACTTTTTATTCCTCTTTGTCAGCACTTTTGAAACTTTATCCTAAAATTTAATTAATTTCATGTAAAAAGTACATTACATACTCTTCTAACATTTATTGTTTCTGTTATATTCTATTTTTGGTTGCAACGGAATTTAGTAATAAATGTTTAATGTGATTTTTATATTAATGTTACGCAATAAACCACTGTTATGGCAAAATAAAGCCCTAATGAAAAACCTTAGGATCCTCAATTCGTAAAATAGCTGTTTCCGTACATTAAATATACTAAATAATAATTAGAACTAGTGACATAGAGGCTCTAGAATACAACTAGTTGTTTTTATTTAATTTTGTCAAAAGAGAAACAGCTATTATTTAGTCTGGTATTCGTTATAAAAATTAAAAAGCATTTTTTAAATATATTGCTATGTCAAGCAGATACGAGTATACCTTCGAATAATAAGAAAGAACTTACCAATAATTAAGAACCAAGTCCAAGACGGAAACAGGCTACATTATTAATCAAATATTTGTCATTTATGTTTACAACCCCGAGTTGGTCGCGGCCCCTTTGCAGAATAGAAATAGAAATACGTATCAACGTAGGTAACATCTGACCAGGTGGTAGAGTTTGACAGCGACTTGCCCGGATTTGTGCCATCGCCTTACCTATTCTTGCCGCCATAGCGTCAGCGCTTGCTGTTGACGTATTCCGGTTCGGAGGATAAAGTAGCCGGTAAACTTACTTTTTCTCGAGGCCTAAAAGGCCTTAGGTTTGCAACGCATCATTACCAACTTTGAAGTCTCTAGGTGGGGTGTATAATATCTTACCATAAGGAAATCCGTATAATGTTGTTCTTCCAATATCGTAAAAAACAATTATTTACGAATTTGGCAACCTCTCAGCAGCGTACGGGTTAGCGGGCAAAACACAAAAGAGTTACCATCATAATGGATTTCAACAGCAAATACGTGCATTATGCATACAATAACAGCGAATGCGCGGTTAATTTGACCGTTAAATTTTACGGGGTCAGAGAGGCCCAGACCGAGTATCTGTGATATTTACAACGGGCCCGACACTGCTACAGTTAACTCACGATTTATATTTTAGCGTAATTTCGTGTTGTGTCAGACCCCGAATGAAATATTGAAATGCGCTTGTTTTTGTATTATTGCTAACTGATGTTCGCGACACCGAATGTGTTTACTTGATTTGGGCATTCAATGAAACTTAGTTTAATATGTGTACTGTTGAAAGTTAATATCATCGCCTGAATACTAAGCGCTATGAAATTATAGTGTTGTAACATATAAGATAAATTGAATCTAACCCTAAAATAAGCAAATCGTACATTTGTATCAGGTGTATACCTGCGGATTTTCTTACTACAAATTGAATGTTAAGTAGGATAGCATTAGAGTAAGGCAGTCTGTCGTAGCTACGCGAGGTACAGACACACCGACAAAGCACTATGACAATTACTATTATTTGTATTAAAGAGTATGGGTCTAAGAATCCCGAGAATCACTGCGACCTTGACAGATCTATTGTGATCACGCCTCTTATTCATTAACGGCCAATGTTAATAATATATCTCAATCTAATGGATTTCAAACAATCTAGATAGCTGCGTATCCGCCGGCCTATCCCATACCTAATTGCCATATTTATCCAGTCCACAGATATGTTATTGGCAAGCGATAACATAAAATGGATCAAAATATCAATCTTGGACAACGAGTTTTGGATTAGGATTGATTATTAATATTGGCCGTAACCTTACATAAGTTCCGCAAGGCCGACAGTCACTAGGAACTGTACGATGCACTTGGGACTTATCAACTTAATATCTTGGGGGTTAATTATGTGCGCACCCAGAAGTCTACTCCTTACTTGGTTAAGTGCTGGGCACTCACAGAGTATGTGTATTGCCGTTCTCCAAGCAAGCTCTACAATCGGGCTCTTCTGCTAGGCTCATTCTGTTTAAATGTTTGTTGAGTCTGTAGTTAACGCTCGGACTAAGATCCTCAGCTCTTTTCGTTGCATGTTCATTGCAATCGATGAAAATTTGGTACAAAACCCCGTAACAAGAGTTTTAGCGTGCTTTTGGCCTACAGTTTTCAGCCAGTTGGACACGCTTTCTTGCCGGGTCCAAATCTTGAGCAAAATTCTAGAAGTGCTTCTGGCAATCCCACATACCGGTTCAGATCCTGTGGGGAGAGCGTCTGAAGCCCCTTCTAGCCAGTTCGTCTGCAGCTTCATTTCCCTTAACACCTGTGTGTCCAGGAACCCATCCAAGAGTTACTTTGTTGTTTTCTCCAAGCTTGTTTAAGACTTGAGCACAATCAAAAGTGAGCTTGGATTTAAACTCGACGGATTGCAGTGTTTTTAAAGCTGCCTGACTATCCGACAGTATAATGATATGCTTATGAGAGTAGGAGCGGCTTAGGTTTTCTTGAGCACACACCAAGATAGCATATATTTCAGCCTGATATACAGTAGCGTGAAGACCCAAGCTTATATGCTTGCTGAATAACGGCCGTTGGCAGTAGACACCTGTTCCCGCTTTCCCATCTTTTCTTGATCCGTCAGTAAACTACGTGACGTCCCCTGATTCGACGGGTTTTGGTACTCCGTTAATCCATTCTTCCCTGCTGGTTGAAGTAATATCGTACAGTCTTTTAAAACTGAATTTTATTATCATGGTATCCGATGGCATAGCCATGATGGCAATATGACAAACGACATAACGCAACAAATCTATATATATAAAAATCAATTGCTATTTGTTAGTCTCGCTAAAACTCGAGAACGGCTGAACTGATTTCGCTAATTTTGGTTTTGTATTATTTCTTCAAGTCCAGGGAAGGTTTAAAGATAAGAAAACGGAAAAAAACTAGCAAAAAAACTAAGAAAAACGACATTTTACTTTTTCCCATACAAACTGAACGGGTGGAACGAAGTTCGCAGGGACAGCTAGTGTGAAATAGAAATTGTGTGTTATTGCAATAAATAAATAATTAGCCTATTTCAAATAAGATTCAAATAAGATTTGCAAATTCGACTAACAAAATACGTAGTTTATGAGTTTATCGCAGACAAACGCTTTTCTTAAAAAAATCCGTATCAAAATCGGTAAATCCGTTTAAAATTTATGATGTCCCAAACATACACACACAGGCATTGACACGTCAAACTTATAACATCCTATTTCTTCGTCAGGGATTAAAAACGCATTCTAAGAAAATAGCAATACATTTTTATTTAAAGTATTCTTAAATCTAACAACAAGTCGGTCTAAATCTTAAAACAAGGTAGCGTCAGTTAAAACATTTATTGCTTAAGAACGACTGAACCGATGAAGCTGAATGTTTATTTATATTAATGACGGATTATTACCAAAAGTAATCACAAGGCACATCTTTATTATATTTATGTATGTATGTTAATATATTTCGCATATATAGCTGTGCTTTGATAACAATACACCAGGAAATGTATCTGCATATTGTCAAGAAACACAAGATTTCCATAGCTAATATCCGAACTGCAACACAGGAGCAACACTAATTAAATCATGCGATGCTTTCAGCGCTGCCATGCTGCATTTCTCTCTTCATAGGATTTATGGTTAGGCTGGAAAAATTTACACAGTGCTCTCGATCCGAGTATAACGAAGTGGTACGATATATGGCCGTCATGGAGTTGGTTACTATTGGTACACACCACACGTGATGTACATAAAGCTTACTATACACTATCGGCATGTCATTTTTATACATACTCTCATATAAATCCTGTCATAACTAATTGACAGTTATGTAAAATGTATATCTACGTTAAGGGTTCTAATGTTCCGCTAGCACTGCAAAAAAGCATAATCATCACATCACGACTGGTGGAAAATAATATTATCAATATAAATTTCAAAAAAATCATAAAGTCAAACTAAAAATAACTCAAACGCCGCACAAATATTGTAGCCAAAAGTTATCGAAAATGACGCACATGAATCAGTGGTTTTAAATCCGTCAGGCATCGTCTAAGTTGATCTCGTGTGTCCTTAGTTTTGTTTTACCTTCAAACCTAAAAAGAAAACGCAATACACAAAACATTTGAAGAAATGTACAGGTTTGCCGTATTAAACAGATGACGAACTCTTATGTATTTGTAGATTCAAACTGAAACCAATGGAAAAAAGTTATAGACGTAAGCAATAGCAACAACGAAAACACGTGCCTTAAGAAATCTGTTTCCGGACAAAATAAATACATAATCGTCTTTAAAGCTAACGTGTATAACCATCTTCTAACTTCTTCAACCTTTACTTTACTAAAATGGCGCACAAATACAATGGCCGAAAACTAACTAAAAAGGCGCACATGAATGGATTGCTTTATATCCGTCCCGCATCGTCAACATCAATCACGTGCGTCCTTAGTTTCGTTTTACCTTCGAAACCTGAAAGGTAAACGAAGTACGCAAAGTAATTGATGGAAATGTCCCACTTCACTGTATTTTTTAAATAAAAGACCCTTCAACTGACATACATTCAAGTCCTGTTCAGTGTCTACATCAGAGGCGTCAAACAATTGGTAATAAAAGCCTTATTTTATGTTATAGGACAAATAGTCAGATATCAAGCACAAGGCTGCCCTGTTTTTTTATGATAATGGAAGGCAAACAAGCAGACTGATTTCCTGATGGTAAGAAATTCACGCCGCCAAAGGTGATAATGGTGCGTTGCCAGCCTGAGGCCGGAATGGTAGGCCTATAGCAAAAGTAAGTTGACCGGGCTTATAAGTTATGGACGTCATAAATGGTACAGGTGCGTAGCCTTCCTGAGGCCGGGATGAAAGGCCTGTTATGAAATCTACCGGCTACCCTACCTTTCAGACCGGAACATGACAGAGTCATTATGGGTCTTCAATTGACATACATTCACTTCCCGTTCACTTTTTACATTAGAGGCGTCAAACAATTGGTAATTAAAGCCTTTTTTATAGGACAGATAGTCAGATATCAAGCACAAGGCTGTCCTAATGGTGACTAACGTGGCTTATGGATATCATAGGTGGTACAGGTGCGTCGCCTTCCTGAGGCCGGAATGGATGGCCTACCGGCTACCAGACCAGAACATGACAGAGTCATTATGGGTCTTTGTGGTAATGACGTATATTTTAAACTGTGCTCGCCTCTTACAAAGCTACCTAGAAAAGAGGCAGGCAGTACTCTACTCAGCAGACCCGGACCAACACGGGGCAAAAAGTATTTATTTTGTTTCACCCATTCGGATCTTGCAAATTCGATCCACTTTCCGGCTACCGGTTACGCTGACATTTTGCAATCATGTGTGAATTTGATGACAATATATTATGAAATAGAGCTCATCCGATGATGAAACTGACAGATCAACATAGAAACTCCTAATATTCCCATTATCATATCATATTTGGACTTATTCGATACGTCTACTGCTAGGAATCTCGCTCACAAAAAAATTTGGGCTGATAATAAGCAATAAAGTATGACTTTCATTCTTCAGTATATTTCATCAGAGAAATTGTGTCTTCTCTAATTTTTACTGGCCCTACTATTACCATGTATTTTCGATTAACTTCGCAAAAGGAAAAGGTTTTATATTCGACTCACATTTTTTTATGTATGTTAATCAATTTCTCCGTGTTGGTCCGGACTTTTTTGCAGAATAGATCATCTGCCTTAATGCCAGGCAGCTAGTAAAAGGCGAGCATAGGCTTACCTTCACTAACACCCTAACATCTGACTAGGGGGTAGAGTTTTGCAGCGACTCGCCTGGATTGGTACCACTAAGCTAACTTTTGTTCGAGGCCTGACATCCCGGCGTCAGGTTGGCAACGCACCTTTGGTGTCTTTAGGCGGCATGACTTTCTTCCCATCAAAAAACCCGTCTGCTCGTTTGTCTTCGAATATCATAAAAATAAAAACATCTCTGGACCGATTGTAAACATTCTTTTTTTTTATTTGAATTAACGTGCTTTTAATATGATCCCATTGTCACCGAGTCTGGCTCTAATTTTGAAAACACTCAATTTAATGTATTTACGTAAATGACATACTTATCGAGATCGAAGTCGGTTTTTTGCAATTTTGCTGTTTTTAAATTAAGTTGCAGTTTTCTTTTTCTCTGGCATTTTATTTGTTTCTAAACATAATATTTTCAACTGTGTAATGTTTTTGTCATTTTTCTAAAACTAAAACTATAGATCGGGCAACACAAAAGCATTTTTAAAATGTTTAGTAAAAACAACGGCAGTATTGGTCTTGTCTTGAAGTAGAAAAGACGGCAATGCACGTCCTCTACGACCGCTCCGCGTTAATGGTAGTAATAGTTAATGGTGGTAGTTTACGGTAGACAGGGATAAATTAATTCACATTCTACAAATTGCTGTATTAATAAATAATTTTATAATAAATACAAAATGTGTTGTAGATTGTAACTAAATAATTAAAATTAGTAATTTGATTAAAACCTATTAAATATTTGCACACCACAAGTTGGTAGAATATGTTGAGACGCTTAAATAATTTTGTAACATCTTTGTAACACTCATATTCCGCAAACAAAATATTTTTTCTTTTCTTTTCTTTTCTAATTTAGGCAAGAAGTAAGCATCTGGGGGACTTAATAACTCCCCAAGATCTTAAGTTGATCAATCCCAAGAGCATTACACAACCCATAGAAACTGCGGTATTGATCTAAGCTTGACAATTGTAATACTAGATGTATTGTGATCACAATAGATCTCTAGTTAGGTCAGAGTGATCCTCGGGGTAGCTCTACATGAACTCTTAAATAATAAAAACAATGGCGCCTGGGATTTCATAAGTGCCAGGTTGGTGATAGGTTTGTCTATTACAATCGTGCCCTCGTACCTCAGCCTACCTTGATGGGGATACTGGTAAAAATGACGACATAGCAATAACGTAATCACCATAAGCCTACGGTGTTCCTCAATAAACAAATGATTTTCAGGATTAAACTCGGTAGGATACCATCCACGAGGCAATTATGGCAGAAGCATGAGATTTCTGTCCAATTTACCGCCTTCGTCATATTTTATTACCTATTACATTGTCATCTTTTAAGATATAATGCGAAATACGCTGCTAATAAAGATAATATACGGACGCTTTACTCAGATATCGATTTTCGGAAATAATATTTTTTTTAGGTGTGTGTATCGTAACAACGAGAATAAGTGCGTGCGTACGCGTATATGTGCGCATGTGTTATCTGTCGTGTGTGATAACCGATGGCTATGTATATATAATATACGTATGTACTATGTATATATCAAATTTTAACTATATTTGAAAAAACTAAAAAAAATCGCCTTTGTGGTGTAGTGATTCGGCGTCGGACTTGACTTCTGATTGTAGGACTTAGTGTCTTCATCCAGTCGTCACCTTGCCTCTGACTATCTCTTCCAGGATGTGGGCGTAAAGACACTTTTTTTATTTTCCAAAAAAAAACATACTTTTTCCATATAATACCATGCACTGCGATATTGCAGTATTGCAATGTAAATACGGTCCTAGATTATGGAAGAAATCCGAGAAGAAAAGTACAATACAAGTGATTATGTTTTAAATAAATAATTATGATGAGTGGTCTAGCAGTTTAGGTGTTTGACTTGACTACATTAAGTCCCGCGCTCGGTTCTCGGGTTGAGCAACAAAAAGAAAATGTGTTTTTTCTGTAATTCGCTAAAAAATGTTTGTGATTAGATGTGTGCTCGGTTGGCGAAAGGATGATTCAGCTAGTCGTGAATGTACCTCTGCTGACCTCTTTGGGATATGGGAGTAAAGACACTTTTTTTTAATATCAATGAAAAATATACGTCTATCTGTTAATATCCTGACCAAATTAAGGAAGGATTATAGAGATAGTTAAAACCAAGTTTTTAAGAACATTCGCTTAAATTAGCCTTAGTGGTAAAAACAAAAAACTTGAACCCACGAACGGAGCCTCGGCTAACAGCTAGTAAATATAATAAAGCAGTAAACCTCCGTTAGTTCCAAATGCATTGTGGTTGACCCATTTTCCCAACTGAGAATAAAAATAAAAGTGTTATTTATTGTTTCGTCGCCGGCGGTACGGCCTTTCTCTTAGCCTGCATCGTTCTACAGTTTAAAATTAATAATTCTCCGTATTAATTAGTAATTCTTATTCACTTTTCATTTCAGTTTAACCGCTTATAATAAATTGTTACGGTTTTTCATAAAACCCAGTTACATATAACTGAAATGTTAATCTTGTTTTTTGTTTGTATGATTTGGGACATTTATATATAATTTTTATATTAGTATTTCAATAACTTAGTTGTCATATGCTTCTTTGAACAATAGTACAATTTATTGGGCTTGTTTTATACTTTTTAAGATTTCAGATTTTTTTTATGTCGTCATGTTTTGTTATAATTAATGTTTTATTGTTTATTTATAACAAGCCGATCCGGCGAACTTCGTGTTGCTTGACATAAATAGCTACTAATAGTTTGTATGGACAAAACTCAAGTGAGGTTTTTTCCCCTTACCCTGTTATTTTCCCGGTTTTTCTCTTCATATGTATATGCTTTGTAATGCAAAAGACACCAAGATTGAAATTCCACGATCAAATCGCTGGTGGCAAATTCAAAGGTGGCATCAAAGGAGCAATGAATGTGCAAGAAACTGAAGGAAGCGAAAGACTTGCCACTTGATACATTTTGCGTACTCCTTAAAAAAGGACTTAGCGTGAAGATACATGTATGTATGCTCTGTAGGATTAATTCTTTCTAGTACACACGTCTAACCAGCGACTCCAACAAACAACCATACTGCGCACATTCGACTCTTGAAAGTAGACATTTGAGTAAGTTAAGGAATCTATATATTAAGGCCCCATACTAAGTCAGCCAGAAGAGCCAATCGCCGCACTCCCCCGTTCCTTGATTACTATGAAATATTGCGCTCTAAAGTAAACGTCTTAAGCGACAAATCACTATTTTGGACACTAGAAAAGTAATTTGAAAAAAGTATAATTACTGAAAAAATTATCTTTTAGGTATAGTACTTATCTATGTTTATCCAGATTTAAATCTGGTGTCGATATTTTCATATTCGAAGTAGACATTTGTGTTTTGCTTTTAAAAAAGGGTTAACTTTTTTAATTTTTCTATCGAACAAAGTGAAATGAATCGTGTTTTGGAAACACTAGTCTTTTATAGCATATTTTTATAGCATATGTTAATCTTGTGTATTTTTGTCACCAAGATCCATGATTGTTTGTATGAAAAAAACATTATACTGCTGACATTTTAATATACATGGACCTTTAATACGTGATGCCAAAACTTTGGACCCCTTTTTACGAAAATTGCGCGGACGCAGGAGCATAAAATTTGGCACACTTATAGTTAATATGTAGGAGAAGTGCAGAACGCTAATATTTTTAATAATAATGCTTATAAAGTATATTAAATTAATAAATAAAACATTACCCACGCTACCATGCATTTGACACACACAAAAAAATGATGATAACGATAAAAGATTACAGATGGCGCACTAAAAAGTTTGGAAACGTTGGTCTTGAGAAATGAAGATGGCGTTCTTTTCAACAAGATGTTAAAATGTATTATGGTTGAATTTCGACCAATGGACGACTACTAGTAAAATATAATTTCTTAAGATATTTGCTTACATATTCATTAATACTTAATGTATTAATTAAAACTTGATGAAGGTTCTAACAAAGAGAAGATATCCCTTTGGTGGTTCATTAAAAAAACTAGCTATGTTTGAACTCGTATCTTCACTCGTAAAATTTTATCAAAATCGGATCAACCGTGAAAGAGAAACAGACAGACAGGCTTTCGCATTTAAAATATATGTATGGACTAAGAGCATAGCTAAAAACAAAAACCCGACTGTACAATAGCATGAAGTAGCTTTGTACGCTTGCGTTGCTTTCCTTAATGTGGCATTTTATTTTACGACAAATCTAACAAATTTTTCAACCGTGTAAATCCGTAAAGCGGTTTCGAAGTTATAACTTATTAAAAATCTTGCATCCATACCTACATCGATAAGCACTTAACGAAATCGCTTAGCCGTAAAAAACAACAGACAGATAGACTTTCGGATTATAAGGGGCTGTCAATTAGTCGCAGCTTAAAAGGGAGGACGAACAAAAGGGTTTATAGTGAGATATGACGTACATATATTATTTTTTCACTAAAGGCTTAAGCCCGGTTCCTATTATCGACGATACATAATCTCTTATAACCATTGGTAGTTTGCCTAAAATTAACGAAGTTAACAATCAATAACGAACAACCGTAGTTAATTTTTTTACTATTTGTAAAAAAACCTAACTTTCGTAAGTAAAATGACTCTTTTCTTGAAAATATGTACTGAGGTTACTTTAAATGAAAAAATAAAACTTAAACACAAATATACTTAATATCTTTTTTGTTTAATTCCACGCAGAGGAAGTCGCAGGCGTCGCTAGCCATACAAATTACTAGCAGCCCTCCTAGCTTCGCACTGATCGACAGACTTCTATGTTATTATACATATAAATCTTCCTCTTGCATCACTCTATCTCAAAAAACCGCATCAAAATCCGTTGCTCAGTTTTAAAGATCTAACACAAGATCATACATAGGGATAGACAGCGGCCTGCCTGACAAACGCCTGTGTTTCATACTATATAATGATAGTAACTGGATCATTTTACTAGCGAGCGATGGACTCATTACATCCCCACGCTGGAAACACTAGTTAAATATAATTCACATTATATTCAAAATACAATCAACGAAAGTTCCCGAACTAATTAACTAATACACGGTAAAACCCGTCGAAAGTTGCTCGTTAAATTTGTACTGTATTGTTGGAACCGTGCTAGGCCGTGTTCGAGCCGGCAATAACCGTCGCCGCATCGTAATTTCCGATCTGCAGGGATATAAACTTACCTATTATTTACTGCTCTTGGCGAAGTTTGTGCGAGTTGAAGTTTACTGCCCGATGACCTAGGCGGTTCGGTTGTTTCGGGCTAGGTTGTTAAGAGCACTATATTAATAATTAAGATTAAACACCTTCCATGATAAACATCTAGATATACAGTGATTTAAGCGATTTACTGTTGCAACAAACCCGACTTAGATTTTACTTATTGTTTTCCTAATTATTATAATCCATTTTACAAAAAAAAGATAACAAGAAACTTAAAACCTACTAAACATGAAGAAAACTTCAAAAATTTGAGTGTCGTCAGTCTCATTTAAAAAATAAATGACGATAATATCAATAATTACAAAACAAAGGCAAATAATTAGTCGTACATCATATTGATCCTATTTTATTAACCTATTAATATTATAAATGCAAAAGCTTGTATGTTTGTTTGTTATTCCTTCACGCAAAAACTGCTGAACCAGTTTTTATGAAATTTGGTACACAAAGAGGGTAACTTGGATTAACACATAAGACAGTTTTATCCCGAAACAATGTTCGTGTGGGATCACGCGGGCAACAGCTAGTACATTATAACAGAGAAACAACACAGTTCCTTTCAAACACTGATGCTTACCATAGAAATACTAAAACTCGGACAAAATAAATTACAACGAAATAATAGATATTACCATAGGTATATATCAAGTGTATCTACATACTCAAAGTTCACAGAAATGCACATTAAAAGTAACACGTTCTAGGACTTCATAGACGGAATAGATATTAGCATAGGTATATCGAGTGTACCTACCTACGTACTCAAAGGCATAGT
>NJDD01003357.1:48634-68653 GCA_002245505.1 Calephelis nemesis | reverse complement strand
GGAAATGATAAGACTCCTTCCACCTTCTGGGAGACAAAGAGCCGTGGTCCACTGCGTGGTACATGAAACCAGGAACGAGCTATTGAGCTTTTATTATTATTATTATTATAAAAAATAAAGCCACTAGTTCGTAACTTGGAATGCTTTTTAGTAGTTCCATTTCCTTTCACATGGAACTACAAGGAATATCCGTGCAGGTTTTGGAGAAGAGACTAATCGAAAACAGGAAATTTCGCACTAAGAGTATTCACAACTGAAATGAGTTGGCGACCATATCGATCGTACATTTGTATGCGATTGAAACAGGGCTTTATTAATGTGAAGTTTTAACGTACTTCAGGTGAATATTTCCGATTTCAACTTCAGCTTGTTGTGAAAGTGTATTGAGTATTTATCTTACTTTGACCTAAAGACTGGGCATTATGGAGAATTAATAAAAGTAAGTCGGTTCTTAAAAATGAAAATGTTTGTACACGTTTCCATAAACATAAATACCATTTTTTTATGTTATAGGAAGGCAAACAAGCAGAATTATTTCCTGATGATAAGAAATTCACGCCGCCTAGAGACATCAAAGATGGTAATGGTGCATTGCCAAGCTGAGGCCGGGATGTTAGGCCTCGAGCAAAAGTACCGGCTACCTTACCCTCTAAACCGGAACACATCATGACGTTATGACAGCAGCGATGGTACTAAACCGGGTGAGTCTCTGCGAAACTCTACCACCTAGCCAGATGTCACGGTGTTAGTGACGGTAAACCTATGCTCGCCTTTTACGAGCTACCTGGCAGGAAGGCAGATGGTCTATTCTGTAAAGGAGCCCGGACCAACACGACAATCGAAAACAGGGAGTATTTACAACTGAAATGAGTTGGTGACCACATCGATCTTAGATTTGTATGCGATTGAAACAGGGCTTTAATAATGTGAAGTTTTAACGTACTTCAGGTGAATATTCCCTATTTCAACTTCTGCTTGTTGTGAAAGTGTATTGAGTATTTATCTTACTTTGGCCTAAAGACTGGGCATTATGGAGAATTAATAAAAGTAAGTAGGTTTCAGGACGTATTTCCTGATGGTAAGAAATTCACGCCGCCTAGAGACATTAAAGATGGTAATGGTGCGTTGCCAACCTGAGGTCAGGATGTTAGGCCTCGAGCAAAAGTAAGTTTACCGGCCACCTTACCCTCCGAATCGGAACACATCATGACGTTATGACGGCAGGAATAGGTAAGGCGGTGGTACCAATCCGGGTGAGTCGCTGCGAAACTCTGCCACCTACTAATAATACCACCTAGTAATTAAAACTATTAAAACTATGTAGTGGTTTTAATTAAGTTAATGATAGTTTTCTACAAGTGTGATATAAAAAGTATACGTTTATAGGTTTTCAATTAAAATCAATAGCTTTTATAGTTTCCTGTGCGAGTTATAGCGGCTATGAAAGTCTATTGAGTATTTATCTTACTTTTACCTAAAGACCGGGCATAATGGAGAATTAATAAAAATAAGTCGGATCTTGAAAATGAAATTATTTGTAAACGTTGCCATAAACATAAATAATAATTAAAACCACTATTAATAATAGTTTTCTACAAGTGCGTTATAAAAAGTACTCGTTTATAGGGTTTCATTTAAAATCAATAGCTTTTATAGTTTCATGTATGAGTGAGTTATAGGCGGCTATGATAGGAGTAAACTTCTTAAGGCCCCATACTTAGTCAGCTAGAAGAGCCAATCACCGCACTCATTCGTTCCATGATTAGTATGAAATGAAAATGAAAAAAACATTAAACTTCTGACGGATTTTAGCGTATATGGCCCCTTAACGACGCCACATTCAATGCTAATTATTCTTGATGTAATTTATTTAGAAACACTTGTACTTTCCACAATATATTTTATTATTTTTTATTTTTATAATTTAGCCAACCGGTTTCGCTATACAAGCATCAAATTACATTTAAATTAAATAAATTACATCAAGAATGGAATTCCACCAAGCTCCGACGATAAGAAGTATAGAAGCTAATTATTTTTTCATCAAATAAATGTAATGGTGAATCCAATACGTACGTGACATATGTTTAATATATTATTTTTTTTATGAAATTGAAAGGCAAACAAGCAGAGGGATTTTCTGATGGTAAGAAATTCCCGCCGCCTAGAGACACCAAATGTACATGTAATTAATTACTGCAAGCAATGCAAAAACCTACGTCTATTTGTTTAGAAGCTATAGAGCCACAGACTTGTTAACCTTATAACACCCCTCTTCTTTAGAAGGGAGTTAGAAAGGCACAATGTTTTTGTTTCATGTTTAAATATATAAATATCAGTGTAGTATACATATAACATCACAAGTTAAAAACAAGACACATCAAAATAGGTCTATTTTTTAGAAGCTACGGAGCCATAGGCACTTCAATTTTATAACACCCCTCTTGTTTAGAAGGGGGTTAAAAAAGGTATAATGTATAACATCACAAATAGAAATTTCTCTTGTGACGTTTGTAATTGAATTACCAGATAACAGTCGACGTGGTGCCATCGAGGTAATTGATCACTCTACCTCATGCTGCGTCACAACCCTTTGTTACTGCAAGGACAAGACATTGTCGCTGTTATTGTGTTTCGTAAAAAATGCTGCCTTATCATTAATATTTTAGTTTGAGGATATTTATAAATACAGATATAAAATGTTTAAGCTTTATTTGTGTAATATAAAAAGTGGCCAAGTGAGAATCGAACTCATTCATTAAGGGTAAATATACAGGATGACTGGTGAGATACCTTCAATATTTGAGGACGTGATAGTATGCGAACATATATCATGAAATAAAATAACATAAAAACGAAATATTAAATAACTTGTTAGTAAACTTCGTACACAGTACACCGAGAGTCCAGTATTTAAGTAAAGGGATGGAGGGCGGGGGTGGCGGCGGCGTGTCGTGTGCCGCGCCGCACGTGACGGACTATAATATCCAAATTTCACTTATTTTTAGAGATATTTCGATAAAAAATTAAGCTTCTATTTTTTTTATATCAAGTTAACGAGAATCGAGTACCGAGTACTCTCCATAAGTATTGAAGGTATCTCACCAGTCAGTCTGTATATATTTTTTAAACATGAATTTTACAGTGTTTCTAACGATATTTCAGTTAGGAACTCAAAATATGCATATAAAATTGACAAAAAGTATCAAAAAAATTCATAACGAAAAAAAATGTAATTAGTTTATTTTCGCCAAAAAGCGAGCGATCAATCAATATTTTCAGCTGCACTCCGATGGTCGCGTTTTTTTTTATATTAATGACATTTTGTCAGTTATTTGACTTGATCAAATAAATACGAGGATGACCCAAAAAATTCTATGAATCAATATAAAACAATGCAAAAAATAACAAAAACATTTTTTCTACATAATCTACCTCAAATGGATGTATAATAACGTGTTTCTATCTTCCTCATACTTTGTAACATTTTTTTTTCTTGACTCTCGAAAATCTCCTCTATGACAGCCACAAGCGTAGAATTCAGTTAAACGAATTTTCTTCTTTAATATTGGAAATCAGTGATAGTCAATAGAAACTAAATTTGAAAAATATGGTGGTAGGTTAAGCATCTTCACCGGAAGAGGTAGGCAGAGGCACAACCAGGGCACCCACGGCTAGCCGAAGACACTAAGTCCCACAATGTGATAGGTGGCAAGCCAATCGCCAACCGGGCACATTTCCAATTCCGAGCTACATTTTTTTATTAGAAAATCGGAAAAACAGAATTTTTTTTTGTTGCCCGACCTGGGATTCGAGCCCGGGACCCATGCAGTCAAGTCAACAACTGAACCGCTAGACCACAGAGGCGATCTGGTGGTAGGTTAAGGAGAATAAAGCCAGCACAGTGGATTGCGTTGAGCACAACTTCGGATCGATGGTTAGGAGCGTTATCTTGAAGAAACAAAACGTCCAATGACAGTTTCGGTATCAAATTTGGATAATTTGCTCCAGTATATATGTGTGTTGGTCCGGGCTCCTTTGTAGAATAGACCATCTGCCTTCCTTGCCAGACAGCTCGTAAAAGGCGAGCATAGGCTCACCATAACTAACACCGTGACATCTGACTAGGTGGTAGAGTTTCGCAGCGACTCACCCGGATTGGTACCACCGCCTTACCTATTCCTGCCGCCATAACGTCATGACGTGTTCCGGTTCGGAGGGTAAGGTGGCCGGTAAACTTACTTTTGCTCGAGGCATCCCGGCCTCAGGTTAGCAACCATTACCACCATTGGTGTCTCTAAGCGACATCGAAATTCGTCTGTTTGTTTGTTGTTTGCTTTCCAATATCATTAGAAAAAAACAGTAATCGTCTGGCATTTTGGCATGCATGGTGATACGGCGATGGCAAAAAATATCCAAATTTCAAGATTATGCCCAGAAATAACGTTGACCGGGATTGGATATACCCACATACCCGGTTAGCGATAGGCTTTCCACCTATCGGCTAATCGTAGGTGCCCTGGTTGGGCCTTTTGCCTACCCCTTCGGGATACAAGCGCGAAGATACTTCTTTTTACTATTAAATTAATATTAACTATTTGCTAGATAGTATTAAATATCTCATAGTATTCAAGAGTACAAATTGATTCAAATCCCATTCGAATTTCCAGTTTGAATGACATAGAGCTTCAATAGTTACCCTACCGTACTGTAAAAAAATGTTAGTTAAAGCTGCAAGCAATCCTATCCTATTAATATTATAAGATAATGCGAAAGTTTGTCTATTTGCTTGTTTGTTACTCTTTTACACAAAAACTGCTGAACCGATTTTCAAGAAATTTGGTACACTCATAGGGTAACTTATATTACCACATAAGATAGTTTTTATCTCGAAATAATGCAAGGCAACGCCACGGGCAACAGCTAGTCATATAATAAAGGTTAGCTGAATTCGACACGAAAGTGTATTTGGTAATGCTTTTAAAGTACCAGTAAGAATTTACTGGATGACGTCACTTTTAATTACGCGGTTCATTTCATAGGAAGCTTCATAAAATACTACAGCTGAAATTATGCAATGAGGATTCTAAGTTTGCACTTGACTTATTTACGCCGCAAGCTTTCGACAGTACAGTCGCTACCACAAACAGTGTATCCATGCTAACATTATAAACGAAAATGTTCAGCGGTTTGTGGTCTAGCGGTCCTTACGTTGGACTTGACTTCTAGAGGTCCTGGAGGTCGAGTTCGATCGCCGATACCAAAAAAAAATAGAAAATATATATTTCCGATTTTCTAAAATAATAACGTTGCCCGCGTTTGAACACGTGCCCAGTTGGCGATAGGCTTGCTACCTATCATATTGTGGGACTAAGTTTCTTCGGCTAGCCGTGGTTGTCTTGGTTGTGCCTCTGCGCACCCCTTCGGGGATATGGGCGTAAAGATACTTTTACTTTATAAAGGAAAGACTATATGTACACATTCACGACTATACCGTGGGACTGATTTTGATGAACATTTATAGACATGTGCTTAAAAACCCGAGTTCAAACATAGGCTACTTAAAAAATCAACCCCCAATGAACTAAACTAAACAAAAAATAAAGAGGATGAAACTGTGGATAAAAAAACATTGTCGCCTCTGTGGTCGAGCGGTCTGGGTATTGGACTTGACTGCATGAGGTCTCGGGTTCGAATCCCGGGTCGGCCAACAAAAAGAAGATTGGATTTTTCCAATTTTCTAATAAAAAAAATGTTGGTCGGGATTGGAAACGTGCCCGCTTGGCGATAAGCTTGCCACCTATCACATTATGGGACTTAGTATCTTCGGCTAGTCGTGGGTCCCTTGGTTGTACCTCTGCCTATCCCTTCGGGGATGAGGGCGTGAAGATACTTTTAAAAAAAATTCTACGCTGATGACATGTATCATGAAGTATAATTTAAGTATAACGCACTTAATTTAATTTAGCAAATGACGTCACTTGCATATTCCCGGGTTACATTTAATAATAAGTCAAACTGTCAAATATAAGGTGATTTAACCCTAGCTAGCCGCTAACTCAGTGTTAAATACTTAACCCAAGAACGTGCAAGTGGCCCTTAATGCCCCATACTCAGTCCGCCAAAAGTATAACGCACTTAATTTAATTTAGCAAATGACGTCACGTTTACTTTAAGACCTTTTGTGTATTTTTTAACTGACACTTAAAATGCAGGACGATATAAATTCGCCTGTCACTTTTTCGTAAGTTTGTTATGCGATCACTTAACTAGTAATGGATATATTTTAAAGTAACTTCACGCTCATATCCTCGAAGGGGTAAGCAGAGGCGCTACCAGGGCACCCACGAGTAGCCGAAGACACCAAGTCCCACAATGTGACGAAAATACACATTTATTTATTCAAAAGGATGGTTGATGGTTTTTTTTTTTTATTTGATTAAAACCAGACAAGTGGTTTTTGAGTTAAGTACATCTAATAATAATCTGATTTTATAATTATAATGCATATTTGTGTACCAAAATAATATGATATGCAAATAGAAGTCAGTCGTTTGTAATATAGTATAGAACAGTATTGTAACTTGGCCCTGTATTTAAATTAAATACCTACATCCGTGCGATGCGTTAACACGCGGCAGGGCTACGCGCCTTTTGTATTATAGCTACTTTTGTCTATATGAATTTTGAATTAATTTTGCTATCGTAAATGTTCAATTTTTTTAAAACAAACAAAAATCGTTTAATGAAGAATACAAGTGCTTAAGTTTACTAAAAGTTTGTGGCTTAAAAAGCCGTTCTTAGAAAATTTAAAATCAGAACAATATATTATACAATCGTTCTTTGCCATATTAAGTAAATACTTTGACGAATCACCCAAAATAACATTAACGCACCCTTACCTTTTGGTTACAAAATAAAAAAAATGCAACGAAACTGTGTCACTGCGGGGTAACCGCGAATAATAGTATACCGAATGTCTACCAAACTCGAGACGCGCAGGTATACATATTATGTATAAATATACATATATGTATACATAACTCTATACTCTTATATACTCGTATACTCTTTTGTATAAAGATAGACTTCTGAATATAACATTTCCGAGGTTTTAATGCGCTTACATTATGCCAAAAATAATTACATATTGTTTTAGTAATTAATAGCACAAAATATAATATTTCTATCTCGAGGCAGAATTTTAAATATTTTAAAAGCTTTTAGTAGAAAACCCGAACCTAAACCGACATAGACGGAGCTCATAATAGAATGAAACATATTTTATAAATTATATTAAAAATGAGTTGCCTAAAAATTTCTGGACAGAATATTTTTAAGTATTTAAAAAACACCGGGCAAATAATATCACATGGCAAGCCTTGCCACCTATCACATTGTCGGACTTAGTGTCTTCGGCTAGTCGTGGGTACCCTAGTTGTGCCTCTGCCTACTTCTTTGGGGATAAGGGAGAAGATACTTTACATTTTTTTATTTTTCCGATTTTTTTGCATCGTTATATCTACGAGCTTATAAGGATATAGCCCATATAATATATTTCTTTTTCTTTTGTCCAATCAAGTGAAAATAAATGGCATCGACATACCTATTTATATCTGGCAAACCCGATTAAAAACAGGCAACTCAACTTCTGAACATTTTATACGTCTTATGCTTTAGGTCAGGATAAAATGTTCTTATTATCTTAATAATGCATAATTTGCTGAAAAACACTTTTTTTTTTAAACAAAAAATACTGTGTCCAGGATTTTTTAGGCAAAACAGTTTTACGATGCTAATCAGCTCAGTGCAGGTCGACTTAAGTTCGGATCTTAGACTATTTCGCGATACTTACAGTAATATAAGGTATTTAAATTATGCGCTTCGGCTTTACACTTTTTTACACTTTATACTTTTATTTTTGAATTGACTGACCTAATCTAAATTTAAGCGAAATTATTAATTATGTGTAATATCAACTCTATGCAGATATCTTTAAAATACATTTCCGAAGATTGATGAATATAGCTGAAGCGCATAATTTAAAAAGTACTGTACGATACTTAGGCCCACTTGCATATTCCCGGATTACATTTAATAACTAGTCAAACTGTCAAATAGAAAGTGATTTAACCCCAGCTAGACGCTAACTCAGTGTTAAATACTTAACCCAGGAACGTGCAAGTGGCCCTTAAGGCACCATACTTAGTCAGCCAGAAGAGCCAATCACCGCACTCCCCCGTTCCATAATTACTATGAAATATTGCGCTCTAAAGTAAACGTCTTAAGCGACAAATTACTATGTTTGACATTATAAAAGTAATTTTTAAAAAAGTATAAAAACTGAAACACTTATCTTTTAGGTATAGTACTTATCTATGTTTATGTTAAATCTGGTGTCGATATTTTCATAATTGAAGTAGACAGAAAGCAAACGCTTTCAAAAAAGGGTTAACTTTTTGATTTTTTTCTATCGAGCAAAGTAAAATGAATCGTGTTTTGGAAACACTAGTCTTATAAAGCATATTCGTGTTAATTTTGTGTATTTTTGTCACCGAGATCCATGATTGCTTTGTATGAAAAAAACATTATACTGTTGACGTATTTTAGCATACATGGACCCTTAACGATTAATGCGACATTTAAGAAGTGTACACAAATTCAAAGTCAAGTTCAAAGTCAAGTATAAACAATAAATTAGTCTCTATTTTACGACCTCAAAGGATTTTATTCCAAATTTATAAAACTAGTTTCAGATTATACTTTGTTATTATTTAAAAAAATATATGATATTTAAAAAAGGGTGATTCCTATATACCTTATAAACTATGCTTTAAAATCAGTGAGCGGACATTTAATCGCCACTTGTTTTCCCACCCTGAAAGTTGGAACTGTTATTACTTAAATGGTACAAACTTAGGAGTATTCCCTATCCAATAAAAAAAATGGTTAAATCGAACTGTCTGTAAAAAATAATGTCTCGTCTTTAACATATAAAATTGAGAACGTCTTTCGTTACTGTTGGTTGATAAAATAAAGGCGAGTCAGAGGATAACAGCTTGAATAAACAAATGAATATCCCTCAACTAATTACACAAATTGAATCTAACGACAACGTAACTAAATTAAAATATGTTTGTAGTTTCTATATTTCTTATCGTCGGCGCTTCTTAAAATTCTATTCTAGACGCAATTTATTAATAGAACTGATTTTAATTTGTGTAACTTGGATATATTTAAATTTAAAACTTGAGCGATGCCAGCGAGCGATTTACTAGGTGGTAGAGTTTGGCAACGACTCGCCCGGATTGGTACCACCGCCTTTCCTATTCCTGCCGTCATAACGTCATGACGTGTTCCGGTTCGGAGGATAAGGTAGCCGGTAAATTTACTTTAGCTCGAGGCCTAACATCCCGGCCTCTGGTTGGCGACGCACCATTACCATCTTTGGTGCCTCTAGGCGGCGTAAATTTCTTAACATCAGGAAATCCGTCTGCTTGTTTGCCTTCCAATATCATAAAAAAAATTCCGCAGACTAAAGCCAGGTACGATATAACTACGTCATTTAATCCCACAGTCCATTTCGCAGTGGATGTCGTAAATTAAAACAGTTAAACTTCAACTATTTTTGGTTAGCACTTGCACTATTTACATAAACTACTTTGACAGTACAATTAGCCAAAAAAACTAAGTGTTCTTTCAAACATTATTTCATTTCCCCGAGTTAGTTCAGGTGCCAAGTGTAGAATAAACCATGTGATTTGTCAGCCAGTTCGTAAGGACTGAATAAAATGGGTCAGCAAGACCACTGGTAGAGTTCTGTACAGTAACTTGCTTGGATAAGATTACACCTCTTACTATCAGACTATTACTACCATTTACCTATTCCTGTCTCCATAATGACAGTGTCTAGTACCGCTATATTCCAGACTGGTGACTACGGTAGCCGGTATACTTGCATATTACGCTTAACACAAGATAACGACGCACCAGTTATATCTATAGTTTCCTTATACGAGAGCCCGTTTTTGCTCTTTTTCTCATAAAAAAACAGACATGTAAATCGTTTGCTTTGGCAATAATCCAGTAATTTAGTCAACTGACTAACCATAGTAACCATAATCCGAAACCGACGTATTTGTATGAAAAGGTTAATGAATGTGGAGGAAACCAGACAGGTTTGCCAGGATCTTGAGATTAAACCATAATCTCTGCCCACACAGCAAGAGACTTGGCGTGAATATATGTATGTAATGAAGATACGGTAATTAGTCAAATATGATGTATTAGCCTATTATTTTCGTATCTTCGGATTTCTAAACGAAAATTATAGACACTATATATTTCCAAAGTTCAAATAGTTTGTTCTTTTTGGCTCGGCAAATACATGTTAGGCCCGCCATTTACATTCGGTATTTTGTTAACAGAATCCTGTTTCAAAAAAAATCGCACGCCACAAATATATGGACCTGCCTTTTATATCAGAAATTTGAGTGGATTTTTGTGGAGCAACATTTTGTTTTCGACACTTTTTCGTTGATGGAAGGTGACGTTACTTTGCGGAAATCCATTCTTCAATCCAAATAAAATTATTTAATTTGCAATTTCCCGCCGAAAAAATGTAGACGTGACAAAACAGGCAAAATAATCGAGTTTTTAGTAATGTGTATATTGTTGGTGCTAATAAAACAGTTTAGTGGTGTGTGTTGTGTGGAGCTGGATATATTTGTGGGTTTTAGCTTCAGGTAAGTCCAATTCATTCATAACGCACTATTTTGCCTGTTTTGCCACGCCATAATACGTATAATTTTTTTGGCGGGAAATTGCAAATTGAATAATTTTATTAATACTTATTTCGTTGTTTTAGAATTTCGAAACAGGATTCGGTAACGGAATTCCGAATGTATATCGAGGTCAAATTATCAATCAGAACACTACACGTCACGCTAGCGACGCTGTACCCTGAACTGACAAGTTGGTCGCACAATACTTAGGCCCAATTACTAGCGGTCGCCCATTGGTGGAAATTCGACCATAATAAATTTTAATATAATCTTAATTTTGAGATAAGAACGCCATCTTTATTTATCAAGACCAACTACTTTGTTTCCAAACTTTTTAATGCGCCATCAATATATTTGTTTGTGTGTGTCAAATGCGTGGTAGTGTGGGTAATGTTTTATTTATTGATTTAATGTACTTTATAAGCATTATTATTGAAAAATATTAGCGTTCTGCACTTCTCCTACGCATAAACTATAAGTGAGCCAAATTTCATACTCCTCCGTACGCGCAATTTTCTTAAAAAGGGGTCCAAAGTTTTGGCATCCCGTATTAATATATAGATATAGGCGGAATCATTTTATTGTCTGCTTGTGCAAGCGCTGATCCGAAATCCAGGCCTCCAATGATAACAATGGAGACGTAACAATCGTTGCGGCCAGAATTTTTAAAACGGATTTACGCAGTACGCGATGTCTCTTTTTTTAAGTAACTGTCGTCTTTAGAACAATAAAAAAGAAAAAAAAGTATCTTCACGCCCATGTCCCCAAAGAAGTAGGCAGATGCACAACCAGGGCACCCACGACTAGCCAAAGATACTAAGTCCCACAGTGTGATAGGTGGCAGGCCTATCACCAACCGGGCACATATCCTATCCCGAGCAATATTTTTTTTAGAAAATTGGAAAAACCCAATTTTCTTTTTGTTGCCCGACCCGGGATTCGAGCACGGGACCTTATGCAGTCAAGTCCAACAACTTAACCGCTAGACCAGAGAGGCGATAAGAAACAATAGAAGTCACAGGTGCGTTGCTGTCCTACAGCCGGGATGCGAGATCTCTACTGCAAGTCTGCCGGCTACCTTTCCGAGCGGTACATGACAAAACAGACAGAAAGAAAGAAAGAAAGTAAACATTTATTGAGATTAAAACTCTACTCTACAAAATAAAATTATTAAAAATTTAAAATAGGCACAAATCATAATTGTAATCCAACGCAAAATACAAGAAGCATAGCTATAATGCAAAAAAAGCGCTCAAATGATTCTTTTCGACTGCAATCATATGCGCAGGCTGGTGACGTCATGACAAGTAGATGCTGCACTGGACGACAAGTAAAGTATTTTTGCGGACTGTTTTAAATTAATATTTATAAAAGTAAATATTACAATTTTGAAACAATATTTAAAATTCCCTTTTTAAGAAATTAGAAAAAATTACACCCAGTTTTACATGGCTATAAAAACACGCTTGATCGGATTTATTGTTTTGCTTATTATGCTTTTGTTGTGTTAATTATTAGCAGGAAAAATTCTTTTGAAAAGAAAAACCTAAAAAAATGCAGGGAAAATTTATTCCATACCAACCGATAGCAGATATTAATATTAAGCGATACGATAAGTTCCTGGGTCGGCTTGTAACAAAATAAAAAAGTATCTTCACGCCCATATCCCCGAAGAGGTAGGCAGAGGCACAACCAGGGCACCCACGACTAGCCGAAGACACTAAGTCCCACAATGTGATAGGTGGCAAGCCTATCGCCAACCGAGCACATTTCCAATCCAGACCAACATTTTTTTTTATTAGAAAATTGGAAAAATCCAATTTTTTTTTGTTGGCCGACCCGGGATTCGAACCCGGGACCTCATGCAGTCAAGTCCAACACCCGGACCGCTAGACCACAGAGGCGATTCACATGTAAAAATTATCAAACAGCGATAAAAACCTGATGCATCTAACATAACATTAAATTAGAAATGCTCAAAAACTCCAAATAAAACTTGGAAATAATGTGATTAAGTATCATCTCGATCACGTCAGCTCTCAAACAATAATCAGCATCGAAATTGGCCTATTCGTTCGGAAGTTGATATTGTATATTGATATATATTGATACCATAGACAGACAGACACACACACACACACATACACACACACACACAAACACACACACACACCATTTTGAAAGTTATAGCACCCACACTTTTCCGTCAAGGATTTACAATAGGATTACGTAAACCAACGCATGGTTTTACATGTTACATGGTTTAGCAATTGATATACAAATATCGAGCAATCCCTCGGCTACTGTAAATCACATAAAAACCCTGCGAAAACTTTAGCTGTTAATCACTACATAGTATAAAACAAAGTCTCTTCCTCTGCCCCTATGTCCCTTTGTATAAATAAATAAATATCCCTGGACAATTTACACACATTGAATCTAACCCCAAAGTAAGCAAATTATATGCTTGTGTTATGGGTGTTAGTCAACGATACTTATACGTAGAAATACTTAAATAGATACCAGAATAAATTTATTAGACACCCAGACCCGGAAATGCAGACATCTAAATGTTCATCACACAAATGCCTGCCCCCGTTGATCGGCGTAGATAGGCGTGTACGCTAGCCTCTCGACCAACGAGGTGGTTTGTATTCTTAAATATTTAAAACTACGCAACAAATTTTGATGAGGTTTTATTTTAATAGATAAAGTGATTGAAGAGGACTCCCCCGTGTTGGTCCGGACCAATTATTATTATTATTTATCTGAATAATAATTAGAACATTGTTAATAATACTAAAATTAAAAAAAAAATAATGTATCTTGA
Organism: Calephelis nemesis; assembly: GCA_002245505.1. NCBI lineage: Eukaryota > Metazoa > Arthropoda > Insecta > Lepidoptera > Riodinidae > Calephelis > Calephelis nemesis. The sequence goes on along the minus strand of NJDD01003357.1, from coordinate 55,039 downwards.
CCAAATGTATGAAATATACATATAAACCTTCTTCTTCAATCACTATATATTTAAAAAAAATCGCATCAAAATCCGTTTCGTAGTTTTAAAGATTTAAGAATACAAAGGGACAGAGAAAGCGACTTTATTTTATACTTTCACCGTGTTGGTCCGGGCTCCTTTGAAGAATAGACCATCTGCCTTCCTGCCAGGCAGCTCGTAAAAGGCGAGTAAAGGCTTACTGTCACTAACACCGTGACATCTGACTAGGTGGTAGAGTTTCGCAGCGACTCACCCAAATTGGTACCACCGCCTTACCTATTCCTGCCGCCATAACGTCATGACGTGTTCTGGTTCCGAGGATAAGGTAGCCGGTAAACTTACTTTTGCCCAAGGCCTAACATCCCGGCCTCAGGTTGGCAACGCACCATTACCACCTTTGGTGTCTCTAGGCGGCGGAAATTTCTTACCATCAGGAAATCCACCAGCTTGTTTGCCTTCCAATATTTAAAAAAAAGGGAAGGTTTACATGTATATTTCATTACCGTGCGAAGCCGGGGCGGGCTTCTAGTATACAAATAATACGATATAGAAATATCAGCATCTAAAACGCAATTCATAATGTTTGATCGAAACAAACATGAACATAATCCAATTAAAGTTGTGTGTACGAAGCTTGTTCTAATTAATTAGCACAGTTACGTGTTTAAATATAATAAAATACGAGCACAGCTCTTGTCTAGTCTGCTATCTATTTCCTGTGTTAGTCCGGGCTCCTTTGCATAATAGATCATCTGCTTTCCTGCCAGGCAGCAAAAGGCGAGCATAAGCTAACCCTCAATAACACCGTGATATCCTACTAGGTGGTAGAGTTTTGCAGCGATAAGCAGAAACGCTTACAGTTGACTTGTTCCGGTTCGGAGGGTAAGGTAGCCGATAAACCTTCTTTTACCATCAGGAAATCCGTCAGCTTGTTTGTCTTCCAATATCATAAAAAATCTATAGAAAACCAGGATCGACAGATAGTCAACAGTGTTCATACTCGAATCCTGTATTTCGTCAAATTTCGGAATTTTTTCGTAGTTTTATTTTTGTGTTACATATAAAAAAAATGTGTGTGTACTTATGTACACGCGTTAGAAGTTATACTTCTTCGGCGTAATAAAATAAAAATCTTTTTAAAAATTTTATCTTTTGCCTTATTTTACATTTGTAGACAAAATGACACTAACCATAGAAAAAAGGTATTTAATACATAAAAAATTTTATTATAATGCATTATTTAGTTAAATAACGTTTATTTAATATTTAAGGTACCTTTTTTGAAAAACTAAAATGTTATCTATAGCTAACTTCATCATGTCGGTTTTTCGTGACGGTGTGCGCGCGCATCGTAAAAATTTACCCTCATCATTTTATCCTAACGCGCCAAAAGAAGTATAACTTCAATAAAAAATTTCTTTCTGTGAAACTTTCAAATTTTTTTTAGTCAAGCCCCATGTTGGTCTAGATTATCTGTGCAAATATAAATTAAATAGCTCCTTACCAACAAGCTGCACACAGCATGCACGGGTAGGCCACCGCCATAATAAATCCTGCCGCCATAATGACACTGTAATGTTCCTTCTCGGATGTCAGAGTAACCGATAAACTTTCACATAAGGGTTAGCACACCGGCCACAGGGTAGCGACGAACCGTATGGAGTTTGTAGAATACGGTTATCTCTTAAATCAGGGCAGCGTAGTATTTATATGCCGTTTGGCAACGAAAACAGCTTTTTTGTATTTTTGAAGGGCAATAAAGCAGACAAAATTGCAGATCGCCTCTAAGGTCTTGCGGTCCGGGTGTTGGACTTGACTGCATGAGGTCCTGGGTTCGAATCCCGGGTCGGCCAACAAAAAGAAAATTGGATTTTTCCAATTTTCTAATAAAAATATGGTGGTCGGGAATGGAAATGTGCCCGGTTGGCGATAGGCTTGCCACCTATTACATTGTGGGACTTAGTGTCTTCGGCTGGTCGTAAGTGCCCTGGTTGTGCCTCTGCCTACCTCTTAGGGGATATGGGCGAGAAGATAGTTACTTACTTACTTATTTACTTAAAATTGCAGATGTTAAGACAGACACGGATAGATGAGGATGACTACTGAAGTAAAGTGCGAAGTGAAAGAAAAGAAAATAACTCCGTAGCATAAAGTTACATTTGAATTGTAGACCAAAGACTTTAGACGCTAATACACTTTTTTAAATTGCGACAGGGAAAAGGGGGTATTGTAATTGTCTATAATATGTGTTTGTATCTACGGCATCATAACTTTTGAGTGGATAGATCAATTTCGATGCGGATTTTTTTATTGAAATCTGATATGATCGAAATTGTTCTTACCTATATCATTTTACAGAGTATAAAACAAAGTCGCTTTTTCTGTCCCTTTGTATTCTTAAATCTTTAAAACAACGAAACGGATTTTGATGCGATTTTTTTAAAGATATAGTGATTGAAGAGGAAGGTTTATATGTATATTTCATACATTTGGTCAAGATACATTAAATTTTTTAAATTTTAGTATTATTAATAATGTTCTAATTATTATTCAGATAAATAAAAAAGTAACAGGAAATTAAAATCGTAACTTCAAAGCCATGATTTGAATTACCAGCTACATCGATAAACGAAAAAAGATTTACCTTTTCAATTAATTTCTAAAATTTCGGTACACTTCACGTGTGAACGGGTTTCGGTTCACTTATAAAAGGACTTTAAATTACTTTCAAGGTATTTCCATGCTAATGGATTATATCTACATTTACATTTCAATTTCGTAGTAGATACTCCAATCTTACAAAAAATCAAACTAAAAGAAACTATTTTTTTATGATATTGGAAGGCAAACAAGCAAACGGATTGCGTGATGGGAAGAAATTCACGCCGCCTAGAGACACCAAGTAAGTAATGGCGCGTTGCCAACCTAAGGTCGGGATGTTAGGCTTCAGCAAAAGTAAGTTTACCGGCTACCTTACCCCGGCGACAGGAATAGGTAAGGGTGTGTTACCAATCCTGGTGAAACTCTACTACCTAGTGAAATATTATAGTGTTAGCGACGGTAAGCCTATGTTAGCCTTTTACGAGTTGCCTGGCAGGAAAGCAGTCTATGGTCTATTCTGCAACGGAGCCCGGACCAACACGGGGTAATTGATGTCGCGGTGATTTCAATATCATGTCGTCTAAGTATACCATTAACTAACCATAATATTTAAGGATATTCCCCGATTTCCCTGGAACTCTATCACCAGATCTTACGAAAGTACTCCATTAAAAAAAGTACTTAAACTAGTTTCAGTTTAAAATCGTCCTACTAACACAGAAATCGCATATACTTTAAAAAATATTCTCGAACATAGAACTTATTTCTTTTTGAAGTCAGTTTGAAATTAATCACTAGAGTTTTCATTAGTTAATATGAGATAAAATGCGCAAAATTTACACACACATAAACACCAACACAGAAAAACACATAATATACACATTCAAAAGCAATTTAAACCACACGAGGAAGCTTCAGGAATATAATATTTAAATGACGTCAGTGTATAAGATTGTATTCGTATAAAATATAAGAGCAGCCGGACACAAGATATTCGAATACGATAGTGAAATCCACAGATAGGAGGATATGGTAATAAGACTCCTCCAGTGCAGCTTCACGTACAATCTAGGTCTTATTTTGAATTAGAGCAGTTTATGTCTTTGCTCTTCATTTTACTATTCAAATCTTACCATCTATACATATAACAGATCTGTAGAAGGGTCAATTCTGTACATTGAAAATATTGAAAAAATAAATAGCAGGGTGTTACTGGATCGATACCAAACCCAAACATGTGATTAAAAAAATTTTTGTCTGTATGTTCAGGCATCACGTGAAAACTAACGATTCGATTTCGATTAAACTTGGTATAATTATGCCTTATTATCCTGGGCATAAAATGGGATACTTTTTATCCTGGAAAAATACGTAAAAAAAATTATTTTTTCAGTTTTATCACGTGAAGACCGACATCCGCGCGGACGGAGTCGCGGGCAGAAGCTAGTTTATATTAAAGTTCGTATCACAATTTACTGATTGTAGTAGTTCTGTCCAGAGGGGCTATTCAGTTTCTTTTTAGCGAATATCACTGACTCAATTGTCTGTCAAACGACTGAATGAATGTCGTGTTTTTGCATTTGCTATCTCCGTTGTATTTCTGTTGGTCACTGGAGATAGCAAATAATATAAAACCGCCTTGTGCCGCCAGTGCCTAGGGCCCCTTTACACAGAGGGCCCCGAAGGATCGACTATTTCAAACAAATTTAACCTCAAAATATTTTGGTTGTGTGCATTACGTTTTTTCCTTTGCCCTTATTCGAGAACGTTCAATTTCGCACCTTAAGAACGACTAAGTAATTTGTCAATAATAATGGGCACAGGAAGTGTAATTCTTCAGAAAATTGAGTTTGAGGATTTAATAAAATATTTTGCTTGACAGAATTCACGAAACTATCGTCTTAATCACAAAAAAACTGCAGCATACTAATATTATTAATGATATAATACTGTAATAAAATAATGTCATTGATTACCCAAAAAATCATAGCGAAAAAAATTTATAAAGTTTGATTTCTTTATATTCCAAAAGGGCCCCAAGTTTTTGTGTGCCCAAGGGCCCCAGCACAACCTAAGACGGCACTGGGTATCTACGCAAAGAATGTAGTAAAAATGGAGCTGTGCAAAATATACTAAATGGGTCTTCATTTCAGAGGCAGATAGTCTTTCCTACACAGGGGATCCGGACTAATACGGGCATGTTTTACGTGTCTAATTCGAAGTAAATTATTCCTAAAGCAAGAGAGGGTTTTCAACCGAGTTAGTAACTCAACGAAGTGTACCAAATCGCGGCGTGGCAATGAGATTAGAGTCGGTTTTTTTGCAGTTATACCGCTCTTAAATTATAATAACAAAATTTATTACCTGACTTCAAAAAAAAAGAGGAAGTTCTCAATTCGGTCGGTATATTTTTTTTATGTTTGCACACTGCTTTCGTTTAGGTTTTGGAACCAATTTACGTAATTCTTTTTGAAGTGAAACTTCTTTAGAATCGTTGTGATTTCAAAACGGGTGCAACGGAAAAACGAAAGGTAAGAGACACAAATATATATTCATCTCATTATTTTGCAAGTAAGAGACACAAATATATATTCACCTCATTCTTTTGTCGATTTACTGAAGTTTCACTTCTATCGTGTGTGAATCGCACACACACCTTTTCTTTGTTTGAAGCTGAATAAAGTTTCGAGTTGGTTCCATAAACATTTCACTCAGGTGGGCCCATTGGTTTTTATTTTATTTGCACTTTTTATCTTTATCTACTTTCACTTATCACGATGCCTATTTTTATTAAATTAAATCAAATCTGGTAAGTAAATTTGATCCACTTAGGTGACTTAAGCAAAAGAGGCATTCAGCAATATGATATAAAGATATTTAGTAAGATTATCTTTATATATATAATTCTTCTGTGAGTGTGTATGTCACTGAACTCCTTCTAGACGACTGGACCGATGTCGATAAAACTTTTTGTATGTGTTCTAGGGAATTTGAGAATGGTTTAAATTCACAATTTGGTCTCCTGGAAAATGGTTTTTAATTATTTTTTTAATAAAAAGTAGTTGTTGATTTTGCAATGTTTCACATCGGATCCGACAGACTGCGCTACTGTCGAAGCATTAATGTCAAGCGATACGAAGTTTGCTGGGTCAGCTAGTATTATATATGACCTTAACCACGCTTTAAAGATATTTACTTAAAATGTTATTAAATTAAATCGTACCAGAAATAAACTAAAAAGTTAAAAATAAAGAAAGATTTATTATTAATTATATACTACCTCTTATGTACTTATATGTGTTATTTACTAATGGGTTTGAAGTGGGGAGCCAAGCCTTAAACTAATAATTATATTATAAGTAAGTATTAAATTGGCTTAATTGGCTACATTCGGTTTTTTTAACGTAATTATTTTTATTTAATGAATAATGCTTAACACTCGCAATATGTTTATTTCGGGATTGCATATAAAATTTCTGCAATTTCCAGAGCAATTAAAAAGTGCTTAGTTTTTCTTATTGACTGTACTTTACAACAATAAAGACGTAATGGCATCGCCGATGCATTGACTAGGTTTATTTCTCTTCCTAATGGTTCCGGTGAAAATAGAATTCGAGTGCGAGCTGTTCCAGTATAACGTGAATATTTGATTTGATTTCCCTTTGAGAATACTTGGGATAGTTTAGTTCTATAGATCAAATAATTCATAGGTTAATTAAGCGCAAAATTTTATATCTGTATCTTATTATTTTAATTTTGTATCTGTATAAATGGAATCTCGGA
>NJDD01003357.1:6061-27657 GCA_002245505.1 Calephelis nemesis | reverse complement strand
GTGAATAATCTTATTAACCAGGTAAATGGTTTTGGAATTTATATATTTTGTACCTAATATTGTAAGCTTTATAACGCAAATTCAAACAGTTTAGTGTACCTTTTTTTTGTAGAAAAATTAGTTATTTTATTCATACTTACGAAAAAAACGATGATGGAATATTGAAAAGTTCTCATTTAAGCTTTGCTTGGTACAGGTTTGTTCATATTACAAAGTTGTAAATCTTCCAAGTGTTATACTTCATGATGTCCCGGTATCGAATCCCGGGACGGGTAACAAAAAGGAAACGTGGTATTTCCAATTTTCTAATTAAAAAAATTGCGCGATTGGCGGTAGGCCTGCCACCTATCACATTGTGGGACTTATTGTCTTTGGCTAGTCGTGGGTGCCCTGGTTATGCCTCTGCCTACCCCTTCGGGGATATTGAATGAAGATACTTACTTACCCTAACCCTTTGCCACTTAGATTCCGTTTCAATATTGTTTGAGATATTAAATAAATGACCCTGACTGATACAAAATAGCCAGAACTAACACGGAGTTGATAATATGTGTGTGAAATTGTTTAAAACACTATCACTAATCACTATAACTATCACTATCACTATCACTATCACTATCACTATCACTATCACTATCACTATCACTATCACTTTCACTATCACTAAAATAAAAAGAATCTAAAATGTAAAAATTAATCCTTATTTCTCTAAGCCTTTCCCCGTTTTGTTCCGGGCTAATTTGCAGAAAAGACCATCTTCTGCCAGGCAGCTCGTTAAAGGCATAGGCTTACCGTCACTAAGACCGTGACATTTGACTAGGTGGTGGAGTTTCGCAGCGACTCGCCCGAATTAATGCCGCCGTCTTACCTATTCCTGCTGCTATAACGTCACGACGTGTTCCGGTTTGGAGGGTAAGGTAGTCGGGTAACTTACTTTTGCTCGAGGCCTACCATCCCGGCCTGAGGTTGACAATGCACCATTACCACCTTTGGTGTCTCTAGGCGGCGTGAATTTCTTACCATCAGGAAATCCGTCTGCTTGTTTGCCCTCCATTATCATAAAAAAAAGCAGTAAGTATCTTCACACCCATATCCCCGAAGAGGTAGGCAGAGGCACAACCAGGGCACCCACGACTAGCCGAAGACACTAGGTCCCACAATGTGATAGGTGGCAAGCCTATCGCCAACCGGGCACATTTCCAATCCCGGGCAACATTTTTTATTAGAAAATTGGAAATACCACATTTACTTTTTTGTTGCCCGACCCGGGAGTCAAACCCGGAACCCCATGAAGTCAAATTTAAAACTTGGACAGCTAGACCACAGAGGCAATAAGTATCTTATTTTTACTCGTTTAAATACTAATACATAGAAATACATATATCACATTTTCTTTTACTTTGTTGTGTAAAGTATATTACAAATATATTGTACATATTCACGAGATAAGAACCTTAGATGATTCGTAGAATTACCTCAATGTAAGCAATACACATTTTTACAAGAGGCCTAAAACCTGAGCCTCTGGTTGACAACAAGCTATTAAATACAGCCTTTCAATGTCTGTAAAAACATGTAATATAATAAGAATATTGTGAGCAAAGTATATCTGTTATATTTTTTGCCAATCTTGTGAATAAAAATCAATTGTAATTGTGTTTGTATGTAATAGTTTATTGTCAAAATGTTTTCTTAGGAAGGCAAACAAGCAGACAGATTTCCTGATGGTAAGAAATTCTCGCCGCCTAGAGACACCAAAGGTGGTAATGGTACGTTGCCAACCTGAGGCCGGGATGTTAGATTTCGAGCAAAAGTAAGTTTACCGGCTACCTTACCGAACCGGAACCCGTCATGACGTTATGGCGGCAGGAATAGATAAGGCAATAAACTGAGCAATATTGGGTAAAGTTTTTGTATTCGAAAATAGAAAGAAGACTAGATAGTAGCTTAAAGTAACTTTTACCTAGATATCTAAACGAGTTTTCGCGAGAGCTTTGATATACGGACGAAGCAGTGGGCAACATCTAGTAGCATATAAATCGATGTGCCTCTCGGTAATTTGCTACTATAAAAGCTTTTAGAAGAGAAATGGGCGAGATAGGAAAATCAATCTAAATCCACTTATTTGAAGAGTTCAAGATTGTTTTCTTTAATAGCCTAATAATAACCTCATAAAAATCTCGTCTTACGTCTCGTCTCGTCTCGTCAGTGTTTGTGGTCTTATTCGCCCGATTTTTTTTGGAATGACTAATGTCTTCAGTCTTGTCAACTTCGCGGTTTTTACAACTTCACCGGGCCTTGTAGGCCAAGCAGTTTTCTCAGCCCGAGACTTCATTTAGATGGATCGGACTCGTCCAAAACGCCTTGACAGATTAATAATAATAATAAATCATCTTTATTTCACATAAACCTACAAGAGGCACTTGTGACGGGTCTATATAATAATAATTCTACCACTGGATCGGAACGCGGCCGCACACTAAGAAAATCCGTCAGGAAACTCAGCGGGCTTGTCTTTTTTTCTTACTTTAAAATATATTTACAATAATTATTTATGTAATGATACATTATATTTTATAAGAGAAGATTGGCATGAGGAGCAATTAATCCCAAGCAGTCTTATCTGTTAAATATTCAGCAATGTTACTTTAAACCTTTTGATTTAATTTACATTTAACACATTTTTTAAATTTATTAATTGGAAGTTCTTTCATATAAGTGGGACGTTTATTGTAGAACTGTATACACAGACCCTTAGGGCATTAATATGAAATTATTCAAGTATGTGTACTAAGTGTGAACTATTTTCATAAAGTGTATTTTTTGGTTGTGTTAGGTTCGACAACCTCTAGAGACAGAAGAACTAAAAACTACTTTACATCTGTTTTTTTTATGGAAGATGCCAGCAAACAAGCGCTGAAGACTAAGAGAGTACTGGTAAAAGACTACTTATGGCTATAGTCACACCATAGATGTTGTAGATCTGTCATGTCTTATAGCTGGGATGTTACAAATACGAATTTTAATTCCAATTCCAATCCAATTTCCAATCCGACTACGAATAGGAAAGGCGGTCCTTACCATGATAAATTGCTGGCCAGCACTTAACCACCAATAATCTTGTTCGTAATTACCTATATTTAAACCTGCGCGAAACATTTTGAAGGTTCCTGATATCCTCGCACACCTTGCACCGCACCCTGCGGTAGCTTCACGCGGAGAAGGTAGTATTCAATAGACAGTAATGTCAAATTTTTAACTAAAAATTAGATTCTTGCCTAAACTCATTTAATGAACCAATTTCTTTAGAAATAGGTCTCTTATGCAACTGTCAATTTTAACTCCCAATGTAAAATGAGGCAAAAGTTAGACGCGTCTGTATGTGTGTGTTTGCTTGTTTGTGACTGTATATGGTATCATATTTCTTCAGCGGTTGGGCGGACATAGATGCAGTTTGTTTTGTATGAAAGTTAACATGATCGAGATGGTTCTTAGCTACATCACATACACATTTGATTCTGCTGTTCACCAACTAATCTTACTTTAGGTGCCCTATCTTTTTAGAGTGAAACAGAAACGAAAGAGAAAAAAACATTTGAGATATGTCAGATTAGTATGGAGATATCAAATTGTGACGGTTTATATCAACGTTTTCCGAGTAATAAATTAAAAGTCTGTAGAAATGTCGTGTACAGACTAATCTAATAGCACTTAAGTGTTTTTTGTCTTTCTGATACTTTCGTTGAAAGAAGATAGTTATAATTAAAATAATTTTAGTAGGTGTGCAACAAAGTCTTTATTTGGGGAATGTGTGTGTGGGAAAAAATAGTCACAAAAATATTTAAACATTCCAACATATTCTACCACATTGCGCAAATAATTTAATATTTACATGCAAATATTTTAATTTTTTTTTTAATAAGGTATCTTATAAAGATACCTAAATAAAAAAAAACATTATTTTTATTTAATATTCATTACATTTCAAAATATTTGTAATAAACAATTTTAAAATGTGAATAAATTTAAGCCTATCTACCGTAAAGTACAACCGTTTCCAAACCTATAAATAAATAAATATAAATAAATACCCCTGGACAAATCACACAAATAAATCTAACCCCAAAGTAAGCAAATTATATGCTTGTGTTATGGGTGTTAGTCAACGATACTATTACATAATATAAATACTTAAATAGATACCAGAATAAATTTAATAAACACCAGACCCGGAAATGCAGACATCTAAATGTTCATCACACAGATGCCTGCCTCCGTCGGGAATCGAACCCGAGCCTCGCGGTTGGTCGATGATAGTTAGGCGAGTACGCTAGCCACTCGACTAACGAGGCGGTCAAACCTAGCGAGCGAGGAGAAAACTAGTCCAGTAAAAAGTTAAATGAAACCATGATCTGACCAGTTTTGGCGCAATGAGTAAAAATGTGTTCATTAATACTTAAATAATGATATTATGAAAGAAATTTGATTTAAATTAAGGGAAAAGGGATGAAAAAAATAAAAAAAGGGTTGAAAAATGCCTTTTTTTTAAATAATTTAATAACGGTAGAAAACAGAACAAAAAGTTTCACGTAAAAGTTGTAGAGAAAAAAACTCTACACAAAAAAGTTCCTTTCCATTTTTTTGTTATCTATTTTAGTTTAGCTGCAAAAAATAAAAATAAATTTGCTTTGTTAATAATAATAAAAACTTACCAGAATTATTACGGCCCTGTACCACGCAGCGCGCGCATCACATAAATATTTACTAACATATGTTTTCCCCTCTACAAATCATACAGCTGACTGAAAGCTTCAAAAAATAAAAAAATATTTTTATGCTTTACATCTAAACTAAAGCAGATATCAAAAAATGAGAAGGGACTTTTTTATGTAGAATTTTTTTCTCTACAACTTTTACTTAAAACTTTTTTTCTATTTCCTACCGTTATTAAGTTATTTAAAAAAAAGGCATTTTTCATCCCTTTTTTTTCATCCCTTTCCCCTTAATTTTAACCAAAATTTCTTTCATAATAACATTATTTAAATATTAATGAACACATTTTCACTCATTGCGCCAAAACTGGTCAGATCATGGTTTCATTTAACTTTTTACTGGACTAAAAACAGTAAAACAAAAACTCGGCAACCATGATTTTAAAAAATGTAATAAATAAATGTTATTACATTATGCTATTGTCTGCAAGAAAATCTTTAACACTTTAACATGTTTTCTCTAATAGCAAGTCAAATGCCTTATATCGAAATATTTTAAATGGCATTTAATGGAAACTACAATAATTATGAATAACTATGAAAATTTGCATTTTCCCTTAATTTTGATTTCACTTAAGACCAAAGACACTTCATAGTCTCAAGTGTTATGGCTGGACTTTAAATTATTATCAAAATAGGACTACCCATACTGTAAAAAGTCATAATAAGCACTTTACATATTTGAGAACATTATACGTTTTTCGTTCGTTGAAAATAATTTATTAATTGCTTTTTGTTTACTCCACATAATTATAAAAGTTTATGCTTTATTCTGAACTATTGAAACTAAAAAACAAACAAAATAATAAACAAATTAAGCTTCCAACTAATTATAACGCTCGCTACAAATTGTAGCTACGTCGTTTGTACTTTGTTTCACTTGAACCGCAAACCTCAACATATAACTAAAATGTTTTCTGACGCTTTCGAGCTGTTAAAGATAAAACACAAGTAAAGGTGAGTCCTGAGTTCCATTTTTTAAAGGTAGTACAAAAAAATCAAATAATAAAGTATCTTCACGCGCATATCTCCGAAGAGGAAGGCAGAGGCACAACCAAGACACCCACGACTAGACGAAGACACTAAGTCCCACAATGTAATAGGTGGTCCAGTTTGTCGCCAACCGGGTACATTTCCAATCCCGGGCAACATTTTTGTTAGAAAATTCGTAAAACCTCATGCAGTCACGTCCAACACCTGAGCTACTAGACCACAGAGGCGAAAGAAAAGAAATTGTAAGTTTAGCGGAGCATTAGAAAATTTAGAAATTCAATATTCATAGTCAAGACAGGACTACGTCTGTCAGGTCAAGTAGTAAATATAAAAAACCCAACAACCTCAAAGTGACCTACCAACTTTGAAACTCAATACTTGGCCAAATTAATGACATTTTCCTGAGTAACTTCCGTTCTCGAAGACCGAACCTATATTTTCTGGGGTTAATGTGATTGTGGCGTGGTAAGTGAAGTACCCACCGTCGATATTTTATTGTAAATAACTCTGTAATGTGACGCTTCATTATATATTGACTCTACTACTTTTTTGTTTGTAAAAGTATCTGCTATCTATATTTGTAGGAATTAAAGTGCGCCGTCATCTTGCAAAAAATACAAAATGGCGGCGGTTGACTGAGCCTAAAAGGTTCAAACCCCTTTCATCAAAATCAGTTCAGTAGTTTCTGCGTGATTGACGGACAAAGATCGAAACATCCAAGCAAAGAAACTTTCACATTTATAACATTAGTTTGATATTAATTATTGTCAGGAGAAGCTTTTTATAAAAGAAAAGATATTGCAAGTTTAGCGGAACACTAACAAATTAGGAATTCAATATTCATAGTCAAGACAGGACTACGTCTGTCGGGTCAAGTAGTAAGTAAGTAAAAGTACGTATCTTCACGCCCGTAGCCCCGAAGGGACAGACAGAGGCAAAACCAGCGCACCCACGACTAGCCGATCCCACAATGTGATATGTGGTCAAGTAGTTAACATAAAAAACCCGACAACACCAAAGTGACCTACAAACTTTGAAACTCAATACTTGGCCAAATTAATGACATTTTCCTGAGTAACTTCCGTTCGCGACGACCGAACCTATATTTTCGGGGTTAATGTAATTGTGGCGTGGTAAAATCCAACGGAATAATCTTCTGTGATTAGACAAGACATTCGAAGGTGTGGATTAGGGAAGCCTTTATGTTGCGTGGCTACGCAAGGCAAGTTAAGCAAATCTTACATCGCGATATTACAGTTTATTATCCGTGAATTTCGGAATCCGCAACTTTGAATTTTGGCGCAAACCATAAAGCCCGGTGAAGTTGTAAAAACCTCTCGGTTAGTAACAAATTAGTCATTAAAAAAAGGGCAATTTTTTTCGTCCTTAATAAATTTCGTGCTTACATGAGATAAACTAGTCAATTTGTACATTGTGGTATTTTGTACAAGTTTATAAATAAATATTAGTAAAAGTAAAAAAGTATTTAAATAAGTATCTTCACGCCCATATCAGCGAAGAGATAGGCACAGGCACAACACAAGGCTAGCCAAAGATACTAAGTGCCAAAATATAATTGATGGCAAGCCTATCGCCAACCGGACACATATTCAATCCCAGGCAACGTTGTCTTTATCAGAAATTTGAAGAAAATCAAATTATTTTGTTGCCCTACCTGGGGATCGAACTCGGGACCGCATGAAGTTAAGTCTAATACTAGACCACTAAACTATAGAGGCGATACACAATGAATGTATAGAAATAATAATGTACTGATTGTATAAAGTCAGAACGTACTTAAACTCACAAGATTGATAATAGAATAGACACGAGCTTAACGTCTCGTAAAGCTACCCACTTAATCCGGTCGTTAGCGTTAATTCCACTATATAACCACTATTGCAGTTGTGTTTGCCAGACACTTAATTTGACTTTAACTTGTTCTCAATTTATACACGTTGTTTGTAATTAACACTTGTACTTATCCACTGTATACTTTATATAACACTTTCTGCTACTCTCTAACCAACCGGTTTCACTGTTTACAGCATCATCAGGGCTTTGAAACTAAAGATAAAAAGGACTTTTTTGATTCAACGTTAAATACCTATTTGGTTAGATGCTACTGACGGTACCCACATATTAAAATGTTAACAGTAAACAAACCACAACAAAGTTATACCACAGCAATTCTATTTCCCCAAAAATAGGGATTACAGTTAGATTGTAAAATGTCATTATATTAAAAAATAAATAAAATAAAATTATATGTCAATTTATAGAAAAAATCAATATAGAAAAAATAAATTAAAAAAATATAAATGATGTCAAACGATATAAACTCATATATCGATATATGTTCTCAGTTTAACTTACATGTTCAAAAATTAAGACAATTAACCACAACAATTTACAGTACTACTATTTAAATTATGCGGTTCGGCTTTACACTTTTTACTCTTTTTACACTTTATACTTTTATTTTTAAATTGGCTGACCTAATACAAATTTAAGCGAAATGATTAGTTATGTAATAACAACTCTATATAGATATCTTTAAAATACATTTTTTTTTATGACATTGGAAGGCAAACAAGCAGACGGATTTCCTGATGGTAAGAAATTCCCGCCGCCTAAAGACACCAAAGGTGGTAATGGTGCGTTGCCAACCACAAGCCGGGATGTTAGGCCTCGAGCAAAAGTAAGTTTACCGGCTACCTTACCCTCCGAACCGGAACACGTCATGACGTTATGGCGGCAGGAATAGGTAAGGCGGTGGTACCAATCCGGGTGAGTCGCTGCGAAACTCTACCACCTAGTCAGATATCACGGTGTTAGTGACGGCAAGCCTATGCTCGCCTTTTACGAGCTGCCTGGCACAGGAAGGCAGATGGTCTATTCTACAAAGGAGCCCGGACCAACACGGGGGAAAATACAATACATTCGGATCTCCGAAGCTTGACAAATATAGCCGAAGCGCATAATTTAAATATTACTACTATTCTAGGTGGTAGAGTTTCGCAGTGACTAGACCGGATTGGTACCACCGCGTTACCTATTCCTGTCGTCATAACGTCGGTGCTTTGACTTGTTCCGGTTCGGAGGACAAGATAGCCGGTAAACTTACTGTTTCTCGAGGCATAACATCCCGGCCTCAGTTTGGCAACGCATCATTGCCACCTTTAGTGTCCCTAGGCGGCGAGAATTTCTTACCTGTAAAAATGTGTATTTCTCAATATTCTAATAATAATAAAGTTGCTCGGGATTGGATATGTGCCCTGTTAACGATAGGTTTGCCACCTATCACTTTGTGGGACTGCCTGCCCTGGTTGTACATTTGCCTACCTCTTAAGAGATACGTGAAGATGCTTTTTTTAAGATTTTCCACTACGTCATATACTAAAACTCTTCTTACAACTGTTCTGGTTATGTCACGTGGGCGGAGGCAACAAAAAACACCGAATAAGATTTTTTTATACAATAGTGTGATATTCGATATATTTTATAAACTAACCCAAAAAAAATGGTTGCCTGTAAAGTCGGTTTTACGGGCGAAGATTTTACGTGACAACGTCTTTTTCTCGGTAGAATATTTATTGATATGAATATTATTAAAGAGTGGGAGAGAGACGCAGGCATTCGCCGCTCCGGCGGGCCTCTCTCTCGTTCGGTGACTCATCGTAACGTTACTGGGCGTTACACTTTTTCATGAGCGACTCCGAGCCGCAACCTAATTTAAGACGTTGTCATGTCAAAATTTAGCTGTTTAGCATTATCGTTTTATTACAAGTTAAACATGCGAAAAAAAATTCTCGTATCTCATTATTGTAACATTGCTATGAACCCCCTAACACACGTTAGCCTACGTCGTAGAGGAGACGCGTAGCAACTACAACACTGGAACCCCCTAACACACGTTAGCCTACGTCGTAGAGGAGGCGCGTAGCAACTACAACACTGTTAACAATTTTGTGCTAAAATGCAGCAAAAAGCTATGAGTTCGTAGATGCAAAACTTTTTTGTTTTATTTTTTTGTCATCCCGGTTTTGATCCTGAGTTCCTTGAAATAAATAGACCAGCCGCCGTAAAGCTAGTTTGAAGCCATCGTTTGTCACTAAATGGTAAAGCTTTGTGACTACCCGCCGGGATTGGTACCATCACTGTAACTGTTAGTGCGGATAGATCTGAAAGGTAAGGAAGCGGATGTACTCACCAGATTTGACATCTTGTTCTGTAAATAATAACGTACCATTGATCATTGACACCACTTATCTTTGGGTGACGTTTGTGATAATACGGCTTATTGCCATAAAAATGTTTAATCATAGTAAATTTATTTCACTTTTATTTTATTTTTATTTTTATGGTATTGAAAGGCAAAGAAGCAGACAGATTTCCTGATGGTAATGAATTTACGCCACCTAGAGATCCGAAACATGGTAATTGTGCGTTGCCAACCTGAGGCCTGGTTCTTAGGCATCGAGCAAAATTAAGTTAACCACTCTGTATTTGTTTTCATTGACATTTATATAAAACCACAAACATAAAGAAACGATGGGTTGCACTCCGGGAGTGCCGGCATAAGTGAAAACTTGAACATTAACGTTTTGCATTTTTGGTATTTCGGTATGGTTATGGAATAATTTTCCACGAATTGATTTATTTATCAATATGAAAGTACTATAACCTATGTGGTAGAATACAATATTCATTTACTGCGCTATCGTACACAAACATGACAACACCATCTTACTAATTTTTGTCTTACGAATCAGGTCACGTGTCCTGACGCGAGTTTAGAAGTTTTTACCCAGTCCAAAAAAAAGTACGCAACCCGGCCAAAGAAGTTTTCACTTCAAAAAGAACACAGTTAGAAGATTGTGAGGATATTTTCAAGACAAAGTAGTGTGAGCTCAGTCTGTGAAAAACAAATTAAACATTCACATGATCATAAAAGCAAGAACATGCATTTGATTCTAACGTAAAATACTTCAAGAAACTCGCTGGAAATTTAATTCAATCGTCTGAGGACAATTTTCATTTATATTGTTAGAAACACGAGATGTGAACTCACTGGCATCTTGTGTATTATTAAATCCTATTTTAGCTTAATATGTTTTAACCAATTTAACCCATAAAACAATAATAATAATAAATCATCTTTATTTCACATAAACCTACAAGAGGCACTTGTGACGGGTCTATATAATTATAAATCTACCACCAGATCGTAACGCGGCCGCACACTGAGTAGATCCGGCAAGAAACTCAGCGGGCTTGTCTTTTTTTTCTTATTTTAAAATATATTTACAATAATTAATGTAATGATAATATAATATAAGATATTATAATACATTACAAGAGATTGGCATGAGGAGCAAACCAGCAAAACCAGTTAAGTAATAAGTAGAGTTGTCTACAAAGAAGTATTTTGAAAAATAATACAAATTCTAATAATCTCTTTGGTGTAAGAGAAAGGACTATTTTCGATTCGTCGCCAGGATCCCCAATGTTATTTTTCAATAATTAATAAAAATATCTTTACTACTAAACGCCAGTAGCCTTATTTCTAATTGTAGATAGATTGTTGAAATTAGCCAAGTGAGTAAGTAATTTATAAAAATATAAAATGGGGTAATAAATCTAGTAAGTTACTTGAACTATTGTAAACAAACACAAAGCCTAGAGGGATCTCTAATATATATTCATAAAGATCCCTCTAGTCTTTGTATTTTTTTTAATGTCATGGCTGTTCTGTGCCCTTACCATGAGTTTACAGCGGTACACTCGCTAGCGTCTCTGTTAATTATTTGTATTAAATCTTTGAACAGCGCCTTTGCTGGCAACTAAGAGAACTAAATTTTGAGAGCAAACTTGTGCGCTATGAATGAATTGGACTTACCGGAAGCAAACTCCCAAAAATATCCAGCTCCACACAACACACACCACTAAACTGTTTTATTAGCACCAACAATACACATACACTACTAAATTAAATAATACATAAATACCTCTTGGACAAGTCACACAAATTGAATCTAACCCCAAAGTAAGCAAGTTAAATGCTTGTGTTATGGGTGTCAGTCGACTATACTAATACATAAAAATACTTAAATAGATACCAGAATAAATTTAATAAACACCCAGACCCGGAAATTCAGACATCTAAATGTTCTATACACAAATGCCAGCCCCCGTTGGGAATCGAACCCGAGCCTCGCGGTTGGTCAGTGTAGTTAGGCGTGCACGCTAGTCACTCGACCAACGAGGAGGTCAATTCTTTCTATCTAAATCTGATTTTAATTTTCTCTCACTCACTTCACAAAATAATTGGTGTGAATGTGCGTATAACAAGTGGTTGCATGAAATTCAATAGTGTTTCCTGTATCGAGAGGTCGCGAAGAAAACTCGGTCAGGGCGGACATTATAATAAATACGAGGACTCGTACTTGACAAATAATTTGTATCTGTGAACACGATAATACCCTGCGAGTTTTATTATGTTTATCTCTGTCATAATAGGTATAAGAGAAAAAGACAGCTGTACTAACCTCACATTTTGATCTGTGATTCTAAAAAAGTTCAGTATGTTAATTTATTTTTCATTTTTATGATATTGAAAGGCAAACAAGCAGTCTGATTTCTTGATGGTAAGGAATTCACGCCACCTAGAGGCACCAAAGGTGATTGAGGTGCGTTGCCAACCTGAGACCGGGATGTTAGGCCTCGAGCAAAAGTAAGCTTACCGGCTAATCTATCCGCCGAACCGGAACACATCAACGGCAAGGACTGCCGTTATGGCGGTAGGAATAGGTATGTAGGTGTGTTGTAACAGGATTTGTTTGTTTGACGGTCGCACTCAGAGAAGTCAATGATGTTTTTATCAGTCGTTAAAACGACATTTTTAATATTTTGCCCTGTGATGGTAAGGGCTCCTTTGCAGAAAAGACCATCTGCCATTATGTTAGTGCTTGTCCTTGAGATGTTCCGGTTTGGAAGGAAGGATGAGGATAAGGTAGCCGGTAAACTTACTTTTTCAATATCATTTAAAAAAATTACAAAAGGGTATTTTAGCCCACTCAACCCATCTGAATTAGTGACAAGGGCATCATATTTTATTTTAAATGGATGTAACGGTTTAATATGTAAACGAGGTTTAATAACCTGGGAGCATTTAAATGACTCTAGCAACAGGTAACCCTTGACACACGCAATTTTGCACTTTATTACCATGACACAGGGTTTTTAATGGTTTGTCATAGAATTCTCGAGTTTCACAAAATTGAATCTGACGTTTTTACCGAGTTAATGCCTTACTTGGAGTTGCCATCTCCTAATTCAGAATTAAACGGTCAAAAACTTTTATGCTTAGGTTTATTAAAGTACGAGTTAAGGCAATTTTGATTAAGTGTAAATTAATCAAATGTGTTACCAAGCGCAAAGCACCGAGAACGGATCCACCAATTGGGCTGATTTTGTAAATGAATATCTTCAATACTCAACAGACATTTTCATCAAGAGAAAAAATCCAGGAAAGAAACCAGTACTTCAGTTCTTCATCTAAACAGTGTTTTACTAACAGTATGGTTGGGACCAACATTATGGTTTCCTCGTGGGTTTTAGTCTAGGGTTTGACCCACCCAGACTCACTTAGGACAATATATGTAAGGACGATGATGGATCTTTGACTCCAAACTTCCATACAGTAATTTGAAACCAGACGGACAATACTCGTATACTAATTGAAATAGATACGGAAAAACTTCTGGAAGACTTGAATACCATGCCAAATATAGAAGACCAATCTGAAGCCTTTCTACCTACACTTAATTGGCTAACCTACCGTCAGCCATCATGCGATCGAGTCTTCAAAACTGAGTTTGATTATAAAAGACACATCAGGGACACAGCTCTGTGGTCTAGCGGTCCGGGTGTTGAACTTGACTGCATGAGGTCCCGGGTTCGAATCCCGGGTCGGCCAACAAAAAGAAAATTGGATTTTTTCAATTTTCTAATTACAAAATGTTGGTCGGGATTGGAAATGTGCCTGGTTGGCGATAGGCTTGCCACCTATCACATTGTGGAACTTAGTGTCTTCGGCTAGTCGTGGCCCGGTGCCTTGGTTGTACCTCTGCCTACCTCTTCGGGGATATGGGCGTGAAGATACTTTTTTTTTACTTTATACATCAGGGACCAGGATCCAAACTAAGCATTGGTATTGCATCGACTCATCAATCAATTGGATCCCTTGGAGTGGCCTTGATAAGTTAGGCAGTACCAAATATATATGTGGAGTTCTGTCGCTTCAGCTTAGGATATTTCGTCACAGCTTAAGGTATCATGTCCATCACCTTGATGCATAGCAGTCCACTACTTTACAATTTTGAAGACTTTTTACCTCGCATAGCACCTTCAGTCACCAAGGGTGGTAATTCCAAAGGATACGACTTAGGGACCTTCAAGGAAAGAAAGGTAAACAACGCATCTATGATACTACTGGTGTTGATATTGTGCATAGGTAGCGGCAAATTGGCCTCTGTTTCTATAAAAAAATGAAGTTGCCGTGAATATGGTCTGGTCGACACGGTGATGAAGAACGACGTTCATGAAATTAGTTTAACTAGTGGTCGTCCAGTGGTCAAAATTCGACCATAATAAATTTTAACTGTAAGGTATTTAATACATATTAAAATTTAATATTCAATGATTAATAAGGCTCTATTTTTAGTTATCTTTTTGATAAGAACGACATCTTCATTTACTAAGACCTGCAAGAACTGCTTTGTTTCCAAATGTTATGAATATAGTTTGTGCGATAACGGTGATCTTCTAACGTTATCAATATTTTTGACTGTGTTACGCCATCCTAATATAAGGATACTGCTCAGAGCGCATCCCCTATTGCAACAGCGGGCACGAGCCACGGGACCTGACTCGGCGCAACGTGCATCGGCTGGCGTCATTGCATTAAGTAGTTAGTCTAGGAACTCTCTCTTGATCCTCACTTCGGGCAATTGTGACCGTTAGTTTAGCTTAGGTTTAGAACATTATTATATTGTAATTTTTATATATTAAAGTAATTAATAAATAAATTGATTTTTTTTGGATCCTTCGCTGCGACCACGCATAATTATTGTATGTGTCAAATACATGGTATTATGAGTAACGTTTTAATTATTGATTTAATGCACTTTATAAGAATTATTTTTGAAAAATTTTAGCATCCTGCACTTCTCCTACACAGAAATTATTATTTGCTAAATTTCATACTATTCCGTCCACGCAAGTTTCGTGAAAAGGTGTCCAAAGTAGGCTTGCTTAGTTCATGTACTAAGAACTAATAAGAATAAATTTAGTTCATAGAACTAGAGCGAACTATTCCGTAACCGTATGCTTAATCGTTCATATAGTACATCTCGTTCGCAATGTTTCATTTAATTTTATAATTCGGTGACAATTAATTGTGCATGGAAAGGAATCGTTAATAAGTTTGATGAATATTAGTTTTTGCCTGCAAAGTATAAAGTATAAGGAGTGCCGGCAGAAATGAAAACTTGAATATTAACGTTGTACATTTTTGATATTTTGGAATGGTTAGGGAAAAATTTGCACGAATTGCTTTAATTATCAGTATGAAAGTAAGAAAGTAAATGATAGCATTTATGTGGTAGAATACAATATTTATTTATTGAGCTATCGTACACAAGCATAACAACACGAACATTCGCGCAAGCGCCCTGCGTCGTCTTACGAATTTTTGTCTTACGAAATTTCAAGTCACGTATCCTGACGCGAGTTTAGAATTTTTTACCCATTCCAAAAAATTTGCGCAACGCCGCTAAAGAAGTTTTCACTTCAAAAATAGAAAATGAGTATTAGGGATGTGGGCGTGAAAATACTTCAATCAATACTAATATTATAAAGAGGAAAGGTTTGATTTTTTATTTGCTTGAAATGTATAGGCTCCGAAACTACTGAACCGATTTTAAAAAATCTTTCACCTTTAGAATTCTATATTATCCCTGAGTGACATAGGCTTTGTTTCATCAAAATCGATGCAGTAGAAGCCAAGTGACGCAGGCGAAGCTTCGTGAAACTGCTAGTATAATATATAAATTACGCGTCACGCTGTTTCTCCGTGATAGATTCCAAAACTAATGAATACGCGTTGTAGGAATACATGTAGTTTGATCCAATACGGAAGATAGGATAGCTTACGTCTCAATATATCGTGAGCAAAGACTCGAGTAACATCTAACATAATATAAGTACGTGTATTGCATAGTGATAAAGATACCAAAATATTCAAAAAGTTATAAATTAAATACGCAGTTTTACCAAAAAGCCTATAAAAGTCTTTATAGCGGACCACAATAACGAAGTATTATCGATTAATGCTTAAACAAAAGGAACAAATAAGTTATGGAAATTATTTTAGAGATATTACCGTTCTAAAGACTCGTCAATATACTTCACTGTAGACAATCAATTTTACGAGCAATATTGAAACATTAATGCTTATTGAAGAATTACTTAAAAACATTTTGAATGAATTAATGAATGAATAAACTTTATTATGCACCAAAATTAACAAATTATAATACACACCCTTTCACTTAATATATAACTTAAGTGCAAAAGTAGGTCTTATCGCTTCAAAGCGATCTCTGCCAGACAACCTTAGGGTGAAGGAGACAATTTATGCATTTAAAAAAACTAAGGTAGGGCTTCATAAAACAAAACTTATGCCAATCTAATAAAAATATAGTTTCATTTCATCTAAAACATACAATATACATGTTAAATAAAGTACATTGAATATACATACAAATAATATGCACTAAAATACAAAAATACATATAGAATACTTATATTACCAGTAAAGTAATAATAAATAAATAATATGTATATACACTTTTCTATTCTTTTATTAAATTTTAGATCAGCGAACAAGCACACGAGTCTCCTGACGGTAAGAGAAGACCGTGTGTCATTCCTTCCTTCCTTGTCCCGTGTGTCATCATGGTGGCAGGAATAAGGAACGCGGTGGATACCTCCCAGGCAAGTTACTACACAGCACTCTACCACTAGTGGTCTTGTTGGTGCTGACCTTAATTTTAAGGCCCCTTACTCAGTCAGCCAGAATAGCCAATCACCGCGCTCCCCCGTTCCATGATTACTATGAACAATGGCGCTCTAAAGTAAACGTCTTAAGCGACAAATCACTATTTTTGACACTTAAAAGTAATTTGAAAAAAAGTATAAAAACTGAAACACTTATCTTTTAGGTATAGTACTTATCTATGTTTATGTTAAATCTGGTGTCGATATTTTCACAATTGAAGTAGACAGAAAGCAAACGCTTTAAAAAAAGGGTTAACTTTTTGATTTTTTTCTATCGAGCAAAGTGAAATGAATCATGTTTTGGAAACACTAGTGTAGTAAAGCATATTCATGTTAATCTTGTGTATTTTTGTCAGCAAGATCCATGATTGCTTTATATGAAAAAAACTGTAAACTGCTGACGTATTTTAGCGTATATGGCCCCTTAAACCGTGCTCGCCTCTGACTCAAAACCAAACTAAACAATATTTTACACCCATAAAATTAAGACATATCCTCGGAAAAAGTGACGGTTGGTTATTCTACTTTTGTCAATTCAGTCTGAGCGAAATTTGCGGATTACGTTAGACTTAAAGTTGTCAAATGCAATGTATTTTATAAAGAATCCGGTTACTTACTCAATTTTTAATCCCTATTGAAAAAAGGGGTGTTATAAGTTTGACGACTCTTTGTGTGTGTGTCTTTTTATCTCTGGCATCATAACTTTTGAACAGATGGACTGATGTTGAAGAAGTAAACGATATACCCAATACTAAATACTGAGCTTTACCAGTTCCCATTTCCATTAACAACTTTATTCCCGCCGCCATAAAATCAGTGCTTGCCATAGTCATTTTATTCAATATCGTAAAAAATCACATTAATTTCATTCAAAATAGGTTTCGAAATGCAAAATAAGATTACCTAACCTTATACCTAAATTAAAGAGGGAAAAAACAAAAATCCTCGCATGTCTGGCACAGCAAACAAAACAAAAATGGCATTAAAAGCTCCACGTTCAAATAATCTAGTCGGTTGTAGCCTGTAATCGTAAAGTCAGAGATATTATCTTTCGCTGACCCACTTTCGAAGACTGATATTCAAGAGTACAGTCAACAATAATATTGTACAGTTTGTGATAAGGATTATACAGCCTTTGTGACAAACAATAAATTATACAAAGTAGTAACTGCCAGAGGTTATTTATTTACCTACGGGAATCCGTTGATCGTTATAGTCTATATTCTTTTGATGGCCAGACTATACTTGTTTTCTTTATGTTTTAGCTGTCCCGGCGAACTTCGTTAAACCCATTCTGTTTGTATGAGAAAATAAAATGTTGTTTTTCCTAGTTCCTTTTTTTCATCCTTTAAATCTTCCCAGGACTTCCAGAAATATTTCAAAACCAATATTGGCCATGTCGATCTCGACGACCTCTAGTTTTAGCGAGACTAACGAACAGCAATTGATCTTTAAATATAAAGACTAGCTGACACGGCAGACGTTGTTCTGCTATATTTTTAATGTCATTTTAGTAAAAATTGGGATGAGTCACCCTCGTCACTTAGGGGAATGAAAAATAGATGTTGGCCGATGTCAGACCTACTTAATATACTCACAAAATTTCATGAAAATTGGTCAAGCTATTTCGAAGGAGCACGAGAACGCAAATTGTGACACGAGAATTTTATATATGTCGACGCAACCACATTAGTTCATCTGAAAAACTAGAATGTTTAAGTTAAATAATTTGATGATGTCGCGGTCTTTACGCTGCCCGTTAAATAAATGGAGTTTAGAAGCGCTTGTGAAGTTTTTTTGAGAAGACCAAAATGAATCATCGCTGACATCACACTTTTTAAAAACCACTACCGAGGTTCCCTCATCCGTCATATATAAGAAGAAGAATGTGATATGATAGCAAACATCCACAAGGTTCTTCAAATGGTAAGAGACAATCGAGATTCAAAGACACCATTGATGTTATAGGTGCGTCACTTAGGCCTATTGTGTCAGTTCACCAGACATCTTAACCTCCGGAACGGAACATGTCACTACCATTATAAAGAAAACTTTTTTTTTATAATGGTAGTTATTATAATGGTGGTTGTTATTATGGTTTTTATAATGGTAGTTTTTTTATAATGTTAATTACTTAATTAACATTATAATTTCTATAAACCGGTACCGACTTCAAACCAAACCTAAATGACACATGTAAGTAGTAGGTAGTATATAATTAATACCTATTAAACCTTTATTATTTTTTACTTTTTAGTTTTGAAGTCGGTATTTATTAACGAAGTTATTTCTATTCATTACTTTTTAGTTTATTGCTGATATAGTAGACAAAATGGCTCATAAAATAAAAGTTAATTGGCCTACCTAAACCATTTTTTATGGGACCAATTCGAAACTATTCCGCATCGAACAAAAAAATAATTACGTAAATCGGTTCAGAAACCTCGGAGAAATCGATGTACATACATAAAAAGAATATACCGACCGAATTGAGAACCTCCTCGTATTTTTGAACTCGGTTAACGAGAACGACACAGATATAATCTGTTGTAACGCTCGCTGATCGCATTTCTAATAATAAAATCCGAGAATAAGTGGTATTGAAAGAAAATATTGGTGTTAAATTGAGAAAAGGCATATGGAAAGAATGGCAGGTGAAAGATTGACAAAACAGATATACAGTGCGTATGTGGACGCAGGTACCCGAGAAGATTTAGGTTAGCCACTACTCAGGTATTATGCGAGGGTAGTGTCAAGAGTCTCCGAAACCAGCGAATTTCTATAAACAGGGTAATAAATGTGGAGGAAGCTAGGTAGGTCTTCAAGTATCATGAAATTTGGCTTTTGATACTCTCTGCCTAACTCGTTAGGGACTTGGCTTGAAGATAGTTATGTATGCATTAATCTTATAAAAACAAAAAGAAGTGTATAGTTTATATTATAAGAATTGTGTATTAAAAGTATCTTTGCCTGCATCCCCGCAAAGGTATACAGTGGGACTATTTAAATTATGCGCTTCGGCTATATTCGTCATGCTTCGGAAATCCGCATGTATTTTAAAGATACATAGAGTTGTTACGAGTATTACACATAATTAATAATTTCGCTTAAATTTAGATCAGGTCTGCCAATTTAAAAATAAAAACATAAAGTGTAATAAGAATATAAAGTGTAAAGCCAAAGCGCATATATTTTTTTTCCCCGTGTTGGTCCGGGCTCCGTTGTAGAATAGATCATCTGCCTTCCTGCGCCAGGCAGCTCGTAAAAGGCGAGCATAGGCTCACTGTCACTAACACCGTGACATCTGACTAGGTGGTAGAGTTTAGCAGCGACTCGCCCGGATTGGTACCACCGCCTTACCTATTCCTGCCGCCATAACGTCATGACGTGTTCCGGCTCGGAGGGTAAGGTAGCCGGTAAACTTACTTTTGCTCGAGGCCTAACATCCAGGCCTCAGGTTGGCAACGCACCGTTAACACCTTTGGTGTCTCTAGGCGGCGTGAATTTCTTAACATCAGGAAATCCGTCTGCTTGTTTGCCTTCCAATATCATAAAAAAAAATAATAATAATAATTTAAGTAGTAGTACATTCGTATTTAGTAGCACATACGATTAGGCGAAGGGACGTAGACTCACAATGTTATATGTAGCATACCTATCGCCAACTAAGCACTTATCCGATCCCGGGCAACGTTATTTTTGTTAGAAAATTGAATAAACCCATTAAAACCTTCACAGACATGCTTTTGCAAATAGTTGAAGTTCCATGTACACGTAGGCGGTAGTACGTAGGAGTTATTTTGTAAAGTGACAGCTGTCGGGTGCGAGAGAAGTCTGAAAATCAGTGTTGTTTTATAACTGAGCTAATTTATATACCGTCAGAAATTAGAGTAGGTGTTGTATTTTCTTATAAAACATTTATGGGCATTATAATATTTAAGATTTAATTATATTGGAAAGCAGACAATTTCATGGACTTGGTGGTTAACCTTAAATCTAAGTGCAGGTACTTGAATACAAAACTAAAACAAGTATTTTCACGCCCATATCCCCAAAGAAATAGGCAGAGGCACAACCAGGGCACCCACGACTAGCCGCAGACACTAAGTCCCACAATGTGCTAGGTGGCAAACCTATTGCCAACCGGGGGCACACATCCAATCCTGAGCAACATTTTTTAATTAGAAATTGGAAAGACCACATTTTCTTTATGTTGCCCGAACCGGGAATTGAACCCGTGACCTCACGAAGCTAAGCCCAACATCTGAACCACTAGGCCACAGAGGGGAACCTAGCAAGCACTAATGTTAATGTGCTAAGAAAAGATAAACACATACATATCTACAGAAAAAAATAAATTTCGTTCTTTTCGATTGCGATTTCGTTGATTTTTGTCCAGCTAGTCTTGGGTAATGTCATTAAAAGAATTAATAATTAGACATGAAATAACATTTTGTAATGTTAATAACTTTCCCTTAAAATGTTTATTTTGATTGTAGCAAATTTTCACAAAATTTAAAAATGTACATTTCATCTATCCCAAACAAAGCAAAAAAATACTAAAATTAAAGTATTATTAGTTTATCACTACATAGTATTAAACAAGGTCGCTTCCTCTGTACCTATATCCCTATATATGCTTAAATCTTTAAAACTACGGATTTTGATATGGTTGTTTTAACAGATAAAGTGAATTGAAGAGGGAGG
>NJDD01003354.1:37648-52890 GCA_002245505.1 Calephelis nemesis | reverse complement strand
TCTGGTATCTATTTAAGTATTTCTATGTATTAGTATCGTTGACTAACACCCATAACACAAGCATATTATTTTCTTACTTTGGGTTTAGATTCAATTCATGTACATTGTTGTCCAGTGATATTTATTTATTTATTATATAGTAGCGGGTATATTTAATTTATTAGGCTTATTTGTTTCTTGTTAGTTTGGAGACAAAATAATAAATATGACTGTATCCCCAAAAAAGAAAGCTAATATAAATCCAGGGCACCTACTAATAGCAGAGGACTCTAAGGTCTACATTTTGAAAACTGACATGCCTATCGCCAACTGTAATTATGTCGTATAATGTATAAGTTATAATTCATAAAAAAATATATTTGCTTTTAGTAGCCCAGCCCAGCCATCATTCTTACAAAGTCTAGTTTAGCACTGTACTACTAGACTGTAAATAATTAATGATTTGGAAATTTTTGATTCGTCAATCAAATCAATGTTCGTGTTAAGTGTTATTTATTTCGTAATATACTTTTTACTGACCGACTTAAAAAAATCAAGTAGGTGAAGTTTGACGCCTGTATTCTTTTAGATGTTAATTTAGTCGTCATCCGTGAACCCATATTTGTATTTGGAACAGTGTACTTTTACGATGGTCGCATTTCAGTTAAATCTGGATATCATTATATTATAATAATATGATAATTATACATTAATAATAATAATGTTTCGTGTCTATAGACGACTATTGAAATTGTAACAGGTTTTCAGGTATTTTACTGTATTTAAATGTTTGACTTTTATATTGAAATTTTATATATATTTTATTTTATTTATACTAGCTGACCCGGTGAACTTCGTACCGCCTTAGCGTAGCAATGATAGAATGATAGAAGAATAGTAGCAACTACTTTATTTTGTAGAGCTGACCTATCTTACGTATGAGTACCTATTCAATTTGAACTGCAAAATTAAATGTATATTTTTCAATATTTCTGAGAGATTTTCTTAATATTTTTTCCGTAAGAACCTTCTCCTAATAATGACAAATACAACAAAAAAGAATTAGTGAAATCGGTCCAGCCATCATGCGTGATGCCGTGACCAAGAAAAACGGGTTTCATTTATATATACCTATATATATATATATAGATTTTATACTCATGTGATATAAAACAGCAAAACCCGACATTCAAAACTTTTAATTGGGTACCACGTCGTCATTTTATCATTCCTTGTTCAAAAGACAGCAAATGATTCCGAAATGGTCCCACTTCATTTTTTAACATCCTACTAGTAGTTTTGATTTTTATTTAAAAATTTGTGCTTTTTTGACCTTGATAACGAACTCATCATTAGATAGAAAAAAGTGACTAAAAAATAAATGACAATTATAAAATAATACACCACGGTTTCATATCCTACTCGTATCTTAAAAAGTATCTTAACGACTATATCCCCGAGGTGGTGTTCAGAGGTATAACCAGGGCAACCATGACTAAGTCTCAAAATGTGGTGGCAAGCTTATCGCCAACCGGGCGCATATCCGATAATGGGCAACGTTATTTTTATTAAACAAATTAAAATGAACGTTTTTAATTTTTTTATATTGCCCGACTCGGGGATCGAACCCGGGACCTTAAAAAGTTACGTAATACGCCACACCACTAGACCAGAGCGGCGATACTATCCATACAAAAAAAAATCATATTATTTTATTGGTCGAGTTCTTACTTCACAGATATACAAAGAAACATAAGTACCGTTGAATTTGAGAACTCTCTCTTCTCTCTCTTTTTTGTTAAAAATAATTGATGTCGAACATATTGATTTGCAACTAAAATGCAAATAACGAATATGGTTCTCGAGTTCACATCTATTATAGAAAGACATTTAATATGCCAAGAGCAGATTCTAATGATTTCAAGGCTTAAAATTCCCCTGCAAGATGTAGCCAGTAACCTATTTTGTTGCAAATCCTCCGGATGAATACTCCTCACGTACATGTTACAATTACTTGTTCATATCGAATACAACAGTAGCGTACTGAGCCCGTCTTGATGCTTGTAAATGCGTGACATAATCACCTTAAACTGACGATTGTCACGTTCCCGTTGAGGTGTACCAAATCTCATGGATCTATTGTTTCACCTATGTGACATTTCCATAATAATTTAGAAATGGAATTTATATATTCGGGAGATATGTGTTAAAAATTTGCCACAAAGATATAATTAAGCAAAAGGTGCAAATATTTCACTAAAGGTATAGAAATAATATATTTATACCAATGTTGACATTTAAATCACAGCACTTATTTTTATTTTTAATAAGCTGAATAATTTATTGCAATTTAATTAAATATATTTGCGCCCGTATCGCCGAAGAGGTAGGCAGAGGCACAACCAGGGCATTCACTAGCCGAAGACACTCAGTCTCACAATGTGATAGGTGGCAAGCTTATCGCCAACCAGGCACATATAATCCAGGACAAAGTTATTTTTATAAGAAAATTGAAAAAACACAATTTATTTTTTATGACTGACTTTTTTTTTGGTTGTATCAGAAATATTAAGAAGTCAAGTGCGAAGCCGGACCGCTAGACCACAAAGGAGAATAATTTTAAAGGTAGATTATTTTTAATTCCATCTTCCATAACCCGCTGTACTGCTTGTAAATACGAAAGGTTGTCTATTACCATACCATATACCATAGATACCATAATATATGTAGTTAAAGACTTGCGTTTCATTATGGGCTACTTGTTTTAAAAAATCAAGCGACGAAAGACTATAGGGTGTGAAGTTTGTACAAAAAAATATTTTACATTGACCAAGTCGAATTAAAGCTAGTTGTTAAAACGTGGAGGTAGTATTCCATTTTTGCTAGTGCCACTTTAAATAAATTAGATTTAAACGTGTTTATGTTCTCAAACATTATAGGACTTAAGCTAATCGTCTTCCTATCTTCTTCTTCTTTGGAGATACGGGCATACACAATTAGTATTTTTATGATATGAGAAGGCAAACAAGAAGACGGATTTCCTGATGCTAAGAAATTCAAACCGCCTAGAGACACCAAAGTAGGTAAGGGTGCATTGCCAAGTTCGAGCCGGCATGTTACCTCCAGCAAAAGTAAATTTACCGGCTATCTTACCCTCCAAACTGGAAACTTCCGTGGAAGAGCTGACGATATGGCGTCAGGAATAGATTAAGTGTCGAAACTTTGGCACCCCGTGTGGGTCCGGGCTCCTTTGTATAAAAGAGCTCGCCTTTTACTAGCTTCCTGTGTCAGGCAGCTAGTAAAAGGCGAGCATAGGCTTCCCGTCACTAACACCGTGACATCTGACTAGGTGGTAGAGTTTCGCAGCGACTCACCCGGATTGGTACCACCGCCTTACCTATTCCTGCCGCCATAACGTCATGATGTGTTCCGGTTCGGAGGGTAAGGTAGCCGGTAAACTTACTTTTACTGGAGCTAACATCCCGGCCTCTGGTTGGCAACGCACCATTACCACCTTTGGTGTCGCTAGACGGCGGGAATTTCTTACCATCAGGAAATCCGTCTGCTTGTTTATAAATATAAACGAGCAGACGGATAATAAATATAATCATAAAAAAAAACCTAGTTAGAAGTCTCGACAGTGCTAATGACGGTAATCCTTTGCTCGCCTGTTACGAGCTGCTTGGCAGGAAGGCAAATGGTCTATTCTGCTAAGGAGTCTGGACTAACACGGAGAAAACTCACAAGTTTCTGCGTTTGATAACCATACATGAATACGAAAAATAAAAGTTGTATTAATGTAAATTTGTTCATCAAACAAAACGTAACCATGAAAAATTGCAACGGCTGGATGGGTTGCAATTGTGTGCAAATATTTATTTAACACCACTGCATAAAATATAAGAAGAGAAGAGGGGTAATAAAAATGAAAAAGCTACATGCAAACCCATTGATCGAGCGCTATTTACGCTATGAATGCTATAAATAAAGCGGCACAAGCGTGCGAATTGGACTTACTCGTAAAGGGTTCTGTAGTAATAATTAAATATGTATATTTTAAATCTAGCTGTGGAGCGGGCTATGCTCGGGGTTTCGAACAGGCGAATGAAAGTCACCGATATAGCCAATCGGGTTAGCAAGCTGAAGTGGCAGTGGGCGGGGCACATAGCGCGGAGAACTGATGGCCGTTGGGGCAGAAAAGTTCTCGAGTGGAGACCACGTACCGGCAAACGAAGCATAGGACGGCCACCCACGAGATGGACAGACGACCTTATGAGGGTCGCGGGGTCTCGCTGGATGCAGGCCGCTTCCATCCGGTCGACGTGGAAGTCAACGGGGTCGGCCTATGTTCAGCAGTGGACGTCCTATGGCTGAAATGAGGATGATGATGAAATCGTCTCTGTGGTCTAATGGTCAAGGTGTTGGACTTTCTGAATGAGGTCCCGGGTACGATTCTCGGGTCGAGTAACATGAAGAAAAATCTAATTAAAAAAACGTTGCTCAGGATTGGATGTGTGCCCGGTTGGCGTTAGGTTTGTCACCTATCTTATTGTGGAACTTAGTATCTTCGGCTAGTCGAGGCTGACCTGGCTGATTCGCTTATGGTCAATTTATCGGTCGTAACGGACCTAAAGGTATCATGCTATCATCATTGCTATTTAACTTGGCTCTGGAATACGCCATACAGAAAATCCAATTACTTGGCAGATTTTCCCCGTGTTAGTCCGGGCTCCTTTGCAGAATAGACCATCTGTCTTTTTTGCCAGGCAGCTCGTAAAAGGCGAGCATAGGCTTATCATCACTAACACCGTGACATCTGACTAGGTGGTATAGTTTCGCAGCGACTCGCCTGGATTGGTACCACCGCCTTACCTATTCCTGCCGCCATAACGTCATGACGTGTTCCGGTTCGGAGGGTAAGGTAGCCGGTAAACTTACTTTTGCTTGAGGCCTAACATCCTGACCTCAGGTTGGCAACGCACCATTACCATCTTTGGTGTCTCTAGGTGGCGTGAATTTCTTACCATCAGGGAATCCGTCTGCTTGTTTGCCTTCCTATAATATAAAAAAAAAGATGTGTTGGTTGAATAGTTACCAATTATTGATAGGTCATGCAAAAACTTAGCTTAATTTGAAAGAAGTTTCAAGAAGACTATGATGAAAACAATGTCAGAAGATGATACGAAGAAGTTTGGTCTTAGGATAAATGTCGATAGCTCATGCATGAAAAGAAACAAGGATATAAAGATGTTCCATTCCTTTTTTTAAATGTTAGAGCTGTTTACAGACTAGGTACATCTTTATTTAATGAGCTATATCGGTGTAGTATCTATATTTTACTCCCTCCCTAGCTTAGCACGGATGGACTTATAAAAGACACAGACAGACACACTCACACACAGAGATATATATCAATAACACTATACATATAAACCATCCTCTTAAAACACAATGTCTATTAAAAACTCATCAAAAACCATAAGGACAGAGGGCAGACAGCGACATAGTTTTATGCAATGTAGTGATAGTGAAGAACAATGTTACATTGACAGGCGGACATGTCAATTCTATAAAGTTTCGTATTTGCTATTTGTCTACAGAAACCCAAAAAGTATATATCACAAGGGGAAAACTTAATAATTTGTAGAAAATAAAAGTATCTTCACGCCCATATCCCTGAAGAGGTAGGCAGAGGCACAACCAGGGCACTCACGACTAGCCGAAGACACTAAGTCCCACAATGTGATAGGTGGCAAGCCCATCGCCAACCGGGCACATTTCCATTTCGGACCAAATTTTTTTTTATTAGAAAATTGAAAAAATCCAATTTTCTTTTTGATGACCGACCCGGGATTCGAACCCGGAACCTCATGCAGTCAAGTCCAACACCCGGACCGCTAGACCACAGAGGCGATTGTAGAAAATATCTGTTGCAAATCGCCGATATTGTTATAAAAATTAAATACTTTGACTAAACTGTGACATAGATTGGTAAGTAATAGTTGTGAAAAGCTACAAATGTAATAAAAAATATGATTCTTACCATTTTTTAAAAGATTTAATTTACTTGGTTTAATAGACAAAAGTAATACAATTAGCTAATATTTTTTATATTTTAACTTATCGATTTTCCCCGTATTGACAAAATTTTTAGACTTTTTTAATTAAAACTGGAAAGCAAATACCATCGCGTCCAAATCCTATTTACGGTATAAAAGCCATATTTTTTAACCAAAAAAGATAAAAGTCACACTTTTTCAGTTGTATTCAAAACTCACAATTTTGTTATTCAATTTTCTAATAAAACCAATGTTGCCCGGAAATTAATAAATGTTTGGTAAGGCTTCGCCATCTTGTTGAGCACTTATATAATACTAGCGGCCGTTCCGGCTTCGCTCGGATGGTAATTTTTTTTACCATAAATTGAGATATAAGCTATCCTATCTCACAAGTTGGATCGAAGTGCATATGGTGTGCGAATTTTATTATAATCGGTTAAGTGGTTTAGTAGTCCATTGAGGACAAACATTGTGACACGAGATTTCTATATTATATTAAATAAGATTGGCGATAGGTTTGCCACCTACAATTATTAAGAATGTCAGCATTTTTTTTGGATAGTAATGGGCAGCCTAGTTGTTCCTTTGCCCATACGGCACTGAAGATACTTAAATAAAAAAAAATAAAGTATCAATAAAAATTAAAGTCTACTGAGTATACTATGTTTTCTCAAAACACGTACATAACGATTTCGTTACTTATTTTAGATACACACTTTATGACACTTAACAAGCCTTGGCTTTGCCTATCAACAGCGCCATCTTTAAACATCTAGACAGCCTCTTTTTTATGAAAAACAAAACTAGAATAAAACACGCTAAGTATAATTAAAGTTCAAAACTACCGACAGTTATGAAAATAATTGACCCATTTGCAAATGAATAAAATTAACATTAATTACATAAAAGTGAAGCTATATTCAAGATTATGTGATATCTGGAATACTTGTATTATAAATTGCTTTTATTTTAAAAGGTAAAAGCAAAAACATCAGTACACCCCTCAATCGTCATGACTTCACGCGAACATGCAAAGGAAAATGTATAGAGCCCTTACCACGGACCACGCTAAAGGATGGATGTCCCTTCTCTTATTAGTAAATCTTGTAACAAATATAAAAATCTAAATTTCTTGAGATACCTATTTAAAATTTAACACTTTTCTCGTGCTTGGGAAAAATGTTTTCAAAATTTAAAGTAAGGAAAATTTTAAGTTCAAATCCTGTCTAGTCGAATATATTCTCTCTTTAAAATATGTTAATTTCTAAATTTTCTGAAGTTTAAAATGTATAGGTATCATTAATGTAAATAATTAAATTGCATTAATTTTAAAATGTTTTAACACTGCAATATGTTAGAATAATAATATGCTTAAGATATGACCTTTATGTACGTATATGCAAGCCCCTCGATCAACAAATTTATTTTGTATTACGATTATTAAAAGTAGGTCCTTAACACTGAATATTAATAACAAGATATTCATTAAAATTGAGATAAAGTATTCTAGGTTTGTTGTTTTTGGTAATTATAAGTTTTACTTAACAAACTAGAATGAAAAACTACATATCGTAGTAGTAGTATCTTCAAGCACATATCCCCAAACAATTATGCAGATGCATAGCCAGGGCACTCATGACTAGCGGAAGACGCTAAGTCCCTCAATGTGGTAGGTGGCAAGCCTATCGCCAACCGGGCACATATCCAATCCCAGGCAAAGTTATTTTTATAAGATAATTGAAAAAACATGATATTATCCACTTTTAGTTGCTCGACCCAGGATCGAACCCGGCACCTCGAGAAATCAAGTCTGACGCAGAAACAACCAGATAGACCACCAAGGCGATCTACACATCTCACACTCATAGATTATGTAACTACTAGGTGTAAAACGTATACATATTTAACGCTACCTATTTTTATTGTTGTTTAAAATCAAGATATTTTTTGTTGTTTAAATTGAACATTATATAAGCAATTCTGAATGTTACTATTACTACCAAGCTTGAATTTCGATAAAAACTGTCGACATAAATCGATTGTAATTTTAGCACCGCAAACTCATTTTTATGACAAATATTTTCATAGGTTGCGCTTAAAAATCATATTTTAAATTACAAAAATGGTGGTTTTTTTTCACCACACTTCGACTATAACAGTTGGCCCAAAGATTCCACTATCAATACGCTAGCGTCTCCATTTGGAAAAAAATTAAATGCCTCTACCATTAACTTAGAGAACTAAATTCCTGCCGCTCTAGATTTCGATAGATAAATAATTGAATATAGTCGATATATCTCATAGTAAGGGCTATGGTTTGTTATGCTCGTAATAGGTAGAATAATAAAGTTCCTAGTAACAGGTAATGATGGTTTTTTAAATTACTATTATAATAATTTAAGGGTTGAACATAATATAAAATATAAACTTGCGATTTTTCTCTGTGCTTTTAAAACGTTTGTTTAATTCGAACCCATAAACATACGTA
The DNA here is from genome assembly GCA_002245505.1 of Calephelis nemesis. Lineage (NCBI taxonomy): Eukaryota > Metazoa > Arthropoda > Insecta > Lepidoptera > Riodinidae > Calephelis > Calephelis nemesis. The sequence goes on along the minus strand of NJDD01003354.1, from coordinate 44,364 downwards.
CATCCAATGTTATATTATATCTTTCTTTCTTTAGGTTTTGACCTTTTCGTTGGTATTTAGCCATTATTCAATTAGAAAATTGCATCAAATTTTATATCAATTTTAATCAATTATAATTAGTCACCTGCCATTAGTTTTCAGTAAGTCATGTCAGACTCTTGGGTAAATCGGAGGCCTCGTTACTCAAGCTCGTGTAATGAGATTTGGCGGCAACGAGGAAATACACGATACGCTAATTTCTTCATGATTATTTCATTTGTACACTTTCACAGAACAAAATTGTACAAAATGCCACCAAAATTGACTAAATTCACTCAATAACGACACGAAATTCAATAATTATGAAAAAGCTTCCACTATCTTTGCTCTCGATGGCGCCAAAACTCATGTTATACTCGAAAATTGAGATTTGTTCAGAATTTAGATACTAAAGAACAGTTTAGGTCAACCGCATACGACCAGAATACTTCCGTACGGCAAAATAAAAAAGGAATTTCGATCGCTGCAAGTCCGTACAAATCTATCGACTAATCACTTATGCCAGTAAGTAAGGCACGTATCTCCTGACGATTGGAGACAACTGTCATTTAAAGCTGCAAAAGATTTTATTGGCACTAGTCTATGGCAGAGATCTTAAACAACAGCTGAATATATCAGCGAGCGATGGGGTCATCACATCTTCTTGAAACCGTTCATGCAAATAAATAGAATTCTAAACTTACCCTTATATCTCATTGTGGTACCACAATACAATTAAGTTCGACCGGTGAAGTTAACGTTTTGCATGTGTTGTTTGAGAGTTATTAAAGCCACTTAGAATACATAAGCTTCTTATTCTTGAAGCGATATTAACTAGTTTCATTCTTTTCTTGTTATTTATTTAAAATGTAAGAAATATCGTATATAAAGGCTTATATGTATTTATTATGCTACCTAAAACTAAGTTTAAATGTGTTTGCGAATGTGTAGTATTTTTTTTCTTTACACCCCATTTAATTAATCTTTTTAATAAAGTAAGGTTGACTGGTAGAAAATGCCATGTCGCATTAAGTCCACCTTTGTACAAATACATGCATATTAAAAAAACTGAATCACACTATTTCATTAGGTACCATCGTGATTTAATAATTCTTTTTTCCAAAGATAAAGAAGATTTCCAAATGGTCCTACGTAAATTTCAATCATGTCAATACAGTAAGATTTTTTTATCGACGACTTTGCGATGTCATATCTTAATATTTTAGTATTGAGGGATACTAAAAGAAAAAACACGTATCTAATTATTTTCACTTCAGATCAACATATTAAAATTTGGATGGTGATTAAAAAATCAGGGTGTATATTACTAGTGATTTTTGAGTTATACTGAATAATACACAAAATTTCCGTTTATGCTGCACTATTAAGTATAACTCAAAAACAGCAATTTGGATCTTGATGAAAATATTATGTGCCCACCTCGCAGTCATGAACTATCTTTATAGAAAGAACCATAAAAACCGGGTAAAAAGGAATAGTCCCCTCACATTTTTATATGGAAAGTTTTTATAAGAGAGTTGGGTTTGTCAGAAAAAGCATGAAAGTGGGAGAAATGCGGTCTCGAAAATCTGTAGTGTAACATTCGCTGACCGCATTCGTAACAGTGAGATCCGAGTAATAGTGGGATTGAAAGATGTTGGTGTTAAAATGCGAATAAAATAGACATGCTCCACTGGTTCAGTCAGAGAATGTCAGATGAAAGATTGACAAAGCAGATATACAATGCGAATGTGGATAGATGTAGGTACCCGGGGAGACCAAGGTTGACATTCCACGATCAGATTACTTGGATATTATCCGAGGGTGGTGTCAACAAAAGGGTAATTAATGTGAAGCAAGCCAAAGAGTTTTGTCGGGATTGTGAGGTTTGGCGCTCGATACTCTCTGCCTACCATGTAAGGAACTTGGCGTGTAGATATGTATATATGTATGTATGTTTTTTTTATGTTATAGGAAGGCAAACAAGCAGACGGATTTCCTGATGATAAGAAACTCACGCCGCCTAGAGACACTAAAGATGGTGCCAACCTGAGGCCAGGATGTTAGACCTCGAGCAAAAGTAAGTTTACCGGCTACCTCACCCTCCGAACCGGAACACGTCATGACGTTATAGAATAGGTAAGACGGTGGTACCAATCCGGGCAAGTCGCTGCGAATGTCACGGTGTTAGTGATGATAAGCCTATGCTCGCCTTTTACGAGCTGCCTGGCAAGAAAGGCAGATGGTCTATTCTGCAAAGGAGCCCGGACCAACACGGGAGATATGTACATTTTGGTAACGTTTTCGATAAAAGATCAAAAATGGCATGATGTTTTTCGACTTGCTTCTAACAAGTTTTGTTTATATTTCAACAAAACTCATCTCTTACTAATTTAAGTTTTAGAACCTTCCTCAAAGACTTCTCTATCTATATTTGGAAATTAGATTATTCAATTTCTCAGTTTGTGAGCTTACTGCAAACAGACACATGGCCAAGATACTTTTTTCTGTTAGTGAAAAATATATTGAATTTTAGAAAAGCGACTTTGCTGGTAAAACTGCAATTTTGTTTTAATACATCCTGTTAAAAATTACTTGCTTCTTCCAGTCTTTATATTAATACGTGATAACGTAATACGTGAAAGCTTATTACCCCCTTTTACGAAAATTGCACGGATGCAGGTGCATAAAATTTAGCACACTTATAGTTTATGTGTAGGAGAAGTGCAGAATCCTAATATTTTTCAATAATAATGCTTATAAAGTACAATAATTCAATAAATAAAACATGACCCACACTATTTGACACACACAAACAAATATATTGGTGATAACGATAAAAGGTCACAGATGGCGCACCATACAGTTTAGAAACAAAGTTGGTCTTGAGAAATGAAGATGGCGTTCTTATCAACAAGATATTAAAATTAATAATGGTCGAATTTCGATCAACGTGCGACCGCTAGTGTTCATAAATCCTGAATCTATATTTGCTACTCTTGAATCTTTCAGGGTCGAATTCGATCGCAATTTGCACTTTACTAAGTTAACGATTTAAAACTTATAATAAACGTGACCTTTACCTTCAGCTTGATTGTTGATGCATTTTCCTACATGTAAGATTAAATAACCCGAGTTTGTTATTAAACGCTCAGTAACGCTTGTAAACAACGGTATAAGTTACTCGATTGAACCCACACAGGTTTTCATATCCTTCGTTAACATTCTTAACCTCCACCCACGACCTTCAACTTGCTTGTACAGCTTTTGTTACATTAACATAGTTAGAGCAATATATGTCTGGGTCATTATCAAGAAAATAACTTGATACTTCACCTCCGTGTACTGTCAGATACAAAATTATTGCGAAGTTTTCCATTTAATTGTACGCAAATTTAGTTATTGATTTTTGAAGTTGATGATACACGACGCCTGTATTTAAACATAGGCATTGTTAAGTTCGAAGAAAAAACTGATGCAGTGCATAGTGTTTTTATACGAAGCATGTCAATCTTCTTTTGATCATTTGATACATACATCTACATAAATTTGGCATACATGTAAACCTAAATACCTTCACGCCTAATCGTTTGCGAGGTGGGCAAGGAGTATACAGGGTTACATCTGAAGCACGGGTAAAATTTTGACCAACGGTTCGGTATCACAAAAAAATTAAAATATGAGATGCATGATTACCAATAACGTAAACGAAGCATAAAACGGGGTTCCACCAACCACAGTCGCATTCGCAGGCTGGTGACGTCATGACGCGTACTAGGACGGAATAGTGTGATAACAAGTGAAATGTTTTTTTAGACTGTTTTAGATAACTGTTTATAAAATTAAATATATAAATTTAGCAATGTTTTATTCAATATGCATTACCATTTAAATCCTTTCCCCTTATATTAAAATTCGATCCTTTTAATGTTACCCTGTATAGTGCCAAATCCCATGATCCTGGTGAACCTGTCTAGATTCTTCCTCGTTACATAGTGTAATCGCCTCTGTGGTCTAGCGGTCCGGGTGTTGGACTTGACTGCATAAGGTCTCGGGTTCAAATCTCGGGTCGGCCAACAAAAAGAAAATTGGATTTTTCCAATTTTCTAATAAAAAAAATGTTGGTCGGGATTGGATATGTGCCCGGTTGGCGATAGGATTGCCACCTATCTCATTGTGGGACTTAGTGTCTTCGGCTAGTCGTGGTATGCCTTGGTTGTGCCTCTGCCTACCTCTACGGGGATATGGGCGTGAAGATACACACATACATAGTGTATACACGTCTTATACCACATTCATAAAAAATCGCTGATATGTTTAAACACGGTTGCTTATATTCTACAACACAAAAATTCATGAACTTAGCGTTTAAAATGTACTAATAACTTTTTAAATCCCCATTATTTACCGACTTATTTGTATTATTCTGACTTATCGTAACTGTATCTACTTACATGATTAAGAAGATTAATTTTCTAATAGCATACGAATTATAAATCTGGTGAAACTAAAACTTGAACTTAAATAGTACTCAACTAATATTTTTGAGGGTTGAATACAGAACTCGGTACTCATATCGTCTTATTAATAAACATGACTAAATTATTTCACGATTTAAAATAATATTAAAGTCTGTGTTGCATTTATAAATGACAAAAAGTATCTTCCTACCCTTTTCCTCGAAGAGGTAGGAAGAGGCACAACATAACCAAGGCACCCAAAACTAGCCAAAGACACTAACACCCGAATTCAAGAAGCGTACTTCGCTAAGTAATGTAACAACTATGTACGAATTACGATATTTGGCTATGCGTTCCTTGTGTCATGCCATCCAATTCATAAGTAAACCTTGAAAATTATTACGAATTGGATGGCTTGACCCAAGGAACGCATAGTAATTGTCGTAATTCGCACATCGTTGGTTAATTACTTAACGAAATATGCTTCTTGAATACGGATGTAGTTTCACAGTGTGATAGGTGGCAAGCCTATCGCCAACTGGGTACATATCCAATACCGGGAAACGTTATTTTTGACAGAAAAAAAGTATCTTCACACCCATATCCCCGAAGAGGTAAGCAGAGGCACAACCAGGGCACTCACGACTAACCGAAGACACTAAGTCTCACAAGTGTGATAGGTGGCAAGCCTATCACTAACCGGGCACATATCCAATCCCGAGCAACCTTTTTTTAACAGAAAATTGGGAATACCAACCACATTTTTTTGCTGTCCGACCCGGAATTCGGACTCGGTACCTCATGAAGTCAAGTGTTGGGACCGCTAGACCACAGAGGTTAGGCAAATATACATTTTTGGGACCTCAAGGAGTCAAGTCCAATGCTAGACCACTAGACCATAGATATGATTGTAATAAATATATTGTTAACTAAATTATGCAAAAACATATTAATAACAAAACAATATAAACTTCGTAATAAAGTTTATTAAATATTTGCACACCACGATATGGTAGATTATAGTAGGAATAAGTATTTCTTAACAGCTTTTACACACATTTACTGCAAATATATAAATTTTATTTCACTTCATTTATAATATAGGCTTTATTAACTAAAGGCTTGGGTTCTTTGGTCTATAGATATTTATTAATAACACGAAAAATGTTTAAAATTCTTGTGTCGTTAAAGTCGTCAAAGACTCATATTCTTATTAAAGAACTTGGCTGTCAGTTCACATTTATGTTTGATATGATATACGTACAAATTCAATTTTGAACATTTATGATTTTATCACTTCTTTGTATTGCATGTTTTACAGATCAGAAGAGCAGTTTTGGTAAGCCTGTATCTTCAATTACCAACAAGAAAGTGGGTATCGGTAATAAGTTAATGCTTAAATTATAAATAATCACAATTTTCAGGCATAAGGATGTGATAACCCCATTGCCTCTTGAATATTTGAATAATTCAGATTATTGTATTATAAAGGACTCTGTAATCTAGAGGTCCGGTCCCGATCCCCGATCAATCCGATCCCCGGGTCAAGCTACAAAAAAATTAAGAAATGTATATTTTTAATATCATTTTTTTCACTCGACTAACGAGTAACGAGAAAAATGTAGTTATGAACATAAGCATAGTTTTATTGTAAACACGTTGATATGAGTTTGCCTGCAAAAAATCGTAACGAAGTTTTTTTTTAACAATCAAATATGTTCTGTCCCTGATTTTTTGGACAACCTATCTTACAATTGATTTCTAATGTACTAAATTTGTCATGAACTTTGTTTCACTCTTTTACCTGTTAAAACTGCACGTGACAGGGGGCTGATTCTGTTTTTTTTGGTGATGATCACTGAGAAAAAGCGTACATCAAACAGCTGTCAAATGTCATTTGCTACGTCACGTGACCAACAGAAATTTAATGGAAAATGATCATCACTAAAAAATACTGAATAGCCCCACTAGTCGATGTAGGTTCGGATTTTCCATCAGAAGTATTCATGTCCTAAGTGATGTCACCGGCCCTTACACGGAGGACCTTGAAATTAAATATTCATAGAGTGCGTGTTCACCTGAACATTAATAAAAGTTTTGTAAGTGGTAATACCTCACTTGTATAATTGAAGTTATACTCCTTTTGACGCGTTAGGAAAAAATGATGAGGGTAAATTTTTACGATGCGCGCGCACACCGTCACGAAAAACCGACTTGATGAAGTTAGCTATAGATAAC
>NJDD01003354.1:0-29788 GCA_002245505.1 Calephelis nemesis | reverse complement strand
ATCAATCATGGCTGGGTCATGTGGAAATTGCGGATGGTCAATCAGTACAGGATTTTTCCCAGCTGACGCTCGGAAGATGGCCAAATGGCTTAGTTTTTGTTCAATCAATCAAACGAAGTTTTGACTACAACTGGTATCAATCACTAAAATATTTGGACGTAACTACCATCCCTTTTCAAAAGTTTTGTCCATACCATAATAACTATCTACTTAAATCCCACAAATATTAACAAATCGAATGATAAAAACGAAATACCCGATTACGCATTGGAAATGGTACTTAATCCACTTTTACTTATACTTTACATCCTATTAATCCTATTAATATTATAAATGCGAAAGTTTGTATGTATGGATGTATGGATGTTTATTACTCTTTCACGCAAAAACTACAAAGCCGATTACGATGAAATTTGGTATGTAGGTAGCTGAAGACCCAGAATAACATATAGGCTACTTTTTACCCCGGAGTTCCCGCGATATTGGGACTTACGCGGGTGAAATCGCGGGGCGCAGCTAGTATACTATACTTACACTTTACTTTTACTATACTTATTCTATACTTACGGTACATACATACATCAATATCTACGTACATATCTTCATGCCAAGTCCCTTACAGGGCAGGCAGTTTCAAGGCAGGAATCTTGTCTGGCTACCTTCATATTCATTACCCTTTTCATACAAACACGCAGGTTTCGGAGGCCCTTAACTCTACCCTCGGATAATATCCGAGTGATCTGATAATGGAAAGTCAACCTTGGTCTCCCAGGATACCTACATCCATCCATACTGACAGTAACTTTCTGTAAAAGTACATTGTGGAACTAACAAATACTAAGCATACTACATACATTACATACATACATACATTACTACATACATTACTAGGCGGTAGAGTTTGGCAGCGACTCGCCCGGATTGGTACCACCGCCTTACCTATTCCTGCCGCCATAACGTCATGACGTATTCCGGTTCGGAGGGTAAGGTAGCCGGTAAACTTACTTTTGCTCGAGGCCTAACATCCTGACCTCAGGTTGGCAACGCACCATTACCACCTTTTCTTACCATCAGGAAATCCGTCTGCTTGCTTGCCTTCCAATGTCATAAAAAAAAGCAATGCTAAAATAATGTAACCAATCAATACTTTTATCTTTATACATAAAAAATCTGCAATAATAATTGTTTCTTTTTAAACTAAATTTACAAAAAAAAAACATAAGATTTGAGATTACGTTCCTTTCGAAAAATATTTGCTTTATGCAATAAAATTATTTAAATTACATTTAAAGTATCCCCACTGGTCAACCAGCAACTTTCTATTAATAAGTAGGTATGTAATGTGGCCAGAATTTAATAGGACAAGTAAAAAAAGTAAAAAGTACAACATGGGGGCTGTTGGTCCGGGCTAATTTGCTGAATATATCATCTACCTTCTTGCCAGGCAGCACATAATAGGCGATAGGCTTACCATCATCGACACCGTGGCATCTGACTAGGCGGTAGTAATTGAGCGACTTGCTAGCATTGGTGCCACCGCCTTACCTATTCCTGGTGCCATAACCTAAGCGCTTGCCGTTGTCATGTTCCGGTGCGGAGGATTATATGAAGGTATTTCATTAAAATAAAATAAAAAAAAGTGTTAAAGTGACATTGTATAAAAAAAGGTTTGTTTACCATTGCTGAACATTTATCGGATAAGAACACTATTAATTGGTCCTCAGTCTTATCTTATCAATAATGAGTGTGTGGTGTATTACTAATTAATTTGTATGGAATAAGGAAAAAAAGAAAGGGACCTCGACACAGATGCTAATTCTAATATCAAATGTTTGTATTAGCATCAAAAACTCATTGTTGTTTACGTACAGATAGAAAATATAATAACCTCCCGCTCAATTTCCAAGGAAGATATGACTTGGGAATTTTCAAGAGGCGAATAAACAAGCTTTTCAAAAGCCGTATTGCATTGATAGTAACATTTAAAGCTGGGTTTACATAGCACGAGTAAGGTACTCGAAAATACTAATGGTTTTAAAAGTATACGTTCACTGCTGCTTAAGTAAAATTAGTCGCCTCAGATAAGATTATTAATTAAACTGTATATTTCTATTTGTTACATGATCCTCCTGAAAATCTAAAAATCTCTTATTTACATTACTTTTTTATAGTCGCCATTTTGTTTTAATTTTTTTTAACTTAGGTATTTCAAAAAAAATGTGAAATCACAGTAAGTGCAAAAAATAATACACTGTTAAAGTTTCTTTCAGATTTGTCCCCAAAAAAGTATCTTTACGCCCACATCCAAGAAGAGGTAGGCAGAGGCCCAACCCGGACACCCTAGACTAGCCGAATTCACTAAGTCCCACCGTGGAATAGGCGGCAACCGGGCACACATCCAATTTCGAAAATTGGAAAAAACCATATCATATATTTTTTGTCTGACCCGGTAACCGAACCCGGAACCTTATGAAGTCAAGTCCAACACCTGAACGGTTAGACCACAGATGAGAGGAGAGGACAAAGAGAATTAAGGGTGAGGAGTCGCTAAAGTCTGAGCATACTTGGATAGACTTTTACACGATACGAGTGAGTGAGTAGTCATCCAAGAGTATTAGATTCGAATAAACTTGTACTGTGTAAACTCAGCTTAAGGTTGAAAAGTCCACGGATGCTTGCGTAATACTCTTACCTTTTTAAAACATGACAAGCTATTTAAAATAGCAAACCCTTAGCAAAAGTGGCTGTACCATTATGTTCCTATTGGTAAAGATTTCAGAATCTTTCAGACGCATCATTAGTACCCAATGTATGGTTTATGTGAATTAAAATATTATTCTTTTCTATTTTTCTTCGATAAATATTATTCGACTAGATAGAAAAATGAGCAATTATGTATTGTGAATACCGTGGTGTAGTTTGTCCTATTTGGTATCACTGACACTACATCCACTTTAAGCTTTTATGTTTAATGTTTTTTTCCATTCTTCTTTGATGAAAATTATTCGACTAGATAGAAAAATTAGCAATTATGCATTAGACTGTGTGTACCGTAGTGTAGTTTGTCCTATTTGGTACCACGGATACTACCTCCACTTTAAGCTTTTTATATTTAACTAGCTGTCCCGGCGAACTTCGTACCACCCGCTCAGTTTGTATGGGAAAAAATAAAATGTTATTACGTTTCCGAACAAATGATGCTCGAATTTAATTAAGTAACCATGTTTCCGAACAAACGATGCTCTTTCAATATAGTCCTACTAATATCTAATCTGTGCTATAGTCTATTGCTGTGAATGATTGACATTCGTTACGCGCGTTTTTTTAAATATACAAAATTAAATGTATATTTTTCAATATTTCTGAGAGGTTTTCTTAATATTTTTTCCGTAAGAACCTTCTCCTGATTATGACAAATACAACAAAAAAAGAATTAGTGAAATCGGTCCAGCCATTCACGCGTGATGCCGTGATCAAAGAAAAGGGGTTTAATTTTTATATATACAGATGAATTTTTTATTTATGTGATATGATAGCAAACAAATACATGGCTCTTCTCATGGTAAGAGATAACCATGGCCTATAGGCACTAGAGATGTAGCAGCATCGCTGCCTGGTTGCCGTCATGGTAGGCCAATTTTGAAAGTTTACTAGCTACTTCTTTTTATAATGTGTGGAAATCCCCATGGATACCAGCCATTTTCAGGGGAAAAGTCGAGTTATGATGGACTTTTTCCGACTTATATTTTTATTTCTTGAGTTTGTTATTTTGACAATTTTTATGGCAATTATGTCACAATTGTGGCTTTATTTTAATCAATTGCATTTGTATATCCAGTTATCTTTTTTCTTTGAAAACTGTACAATTATTTGTTTACTATTTAAATGTTAAATGGATTTATCAATGTTCGGTTTCTCTTGGTCTTATAAAGTGACTAAAGAAAACCTTACGATAATATCCCCGAAGATGTAGGCTGAGGCAAAACCAGGGTACCCACGACTAGTAGAAGACACTAAGTCCCACAATCGGGTAGGTGTCAAGCCTATCGCCAACCAGGCACATATCGAATCCCGGGAAACGCTATTTTTATTCGAAAAATGAAAATATATATATCTATTTTTTTTATTTTTTTTGTTGCCCTACCCGGCGATTGAACGCGGGACCTCAAGAAGTCAAGTATGACGCCGGACCACTAGACCACAGAGGTGATTAAAATCAAGTGGCTAATATTATGTTATTTACGCACATTGTGATTGTTTTCTAGCTTTAAAATATAAATGATAGTTAAAATTGATTTCATTAGTCAATAAAGGCAATGTTTTATTTTTTATCTGAGAGGTCACCGAAGAAGGATAAGAGTAAGGATGGTAAGAGACAATCTTAGCTTATAGACACCATGGATGTTGCAGGTGCGGCGCTGCCATCTGGCCGAGATGTAAAGTCTATTGTGCAAGACTACCGGCTACCCTACCTTCCTGACTGGATGACTGGAATATAATAGTTATAATGCCCGGGATTGGATATGTTTCCGGTTCTTAGTCTTACTTATTTATTTATTAAGACACATAAGGAATAAGGTATTTCCTACATCCATAAACCCTAGAAGGGTTTGCGCGAATGTAGCACTTCATAGTTAAACAGTTTTTTACATATAAAGATACACAAAAAAAAAATAATAATAACATAGTTCAAAATTACTTAACGATAGGCTTTTCACCAATAACATATTATGGGACTTATTGTCTTCGGATAGTCACGTGTACCCTCGTTATGCTTCTGCCTACCACTTCGGTAATATGGGCGATAAGACACATTCAAATAAAACTAATTTAAATCAAATTCGAAATCACTTATTTAAAGAAATCAAAATGTAATGGAGGGTCTTGTCCATTATAATAACTTTTACTAACTCGTGACAGAGAAATAAACAAAGATTAATCTTCATTTCTATATTTCCTATCATCAGTGCCTGACGAAACTATTTTCAAAGCTAGAAATTACTAATTAAAGCTCTCCGCTTCTATCTTTTCTCGTGACTGTTTGGTTTTATCTCATACAATTGGCCCACCCGACTCCGCACGGTTATTAAATATACATTAAAACATTCGTCTTCAATCAAAAAAACTGTATCAAAATCCGTTGCGTAGTTTTAAAAGATTTAAGCATACAAAGGAACAGAGGAAGCAATTTTGTTTTGTACTTTAAATTGATTTAACTACTCAAAAGAAATTTCGTATCTAAAAGAAAAAATTCTGGATTTTACTTTTAGATACTTTTGAGAAAAGTTTATACACAATTAAAAAATCAAACTTTTCCACCGTATTGGTCCGGGCTCCTTTGAAGAATAGATCATCTGCCTTCCTGCCAGGCAGCTCGTAAAAGGCGAGCTGAGGTATACCGTCATTAGCACCAAGACATCTGACTAGGTGTCAGAGTTTGGCAGGGACTCGCCCGGATTGGTACCACGGCCTTATTTTTTCCTGCCGCCATAGCATCGGTGCTTGCCGTTGACATGTTTTGGTTCAGAGGGTGAGGTAGCCGATAAACTTAGTTTTGCTCGAGGCCTAAAATGCCGGCCTCAGGTTGGCCGCCTTTGGTGTCTCTAGGCGTCGTGAATTTCTTACCATCAGGAAACCCGTCTGCCTGTTTGCCTACCAATATCATAAAAAATACTTTTCATCCGGTCGAAGCCTTGCATTGGTCTAGTGCCTGATATAAACATATATTATGTATTAACTTTTTTTGATAATGTATTAGATTTATCAATAAAAAATGTTGCTCGGAATTGGATATGTGCCCGTTTGGCGATAGGCTTGGTGGTGCTTCTGCCTACCGTTTCGTGGATGGGCGTGAAGATCCTTTATTTTATCAATTTCCTAAATTATTCTGTACTAGATGTTTGAGATTCTTTGTTGTTTTTTTGATAATTTAATTTTTAAATTATTATTGCTATTTTGGTAATCGTTAATATTATACTGGCAAACCTGGCAAGCTTAGTATCGCTTGACATTATTAACTCCAAAGTAAGTAAATTATATCCTTGTTTTATGGGTGCTACTCAAAGATACTAATACATGGATATAATTAAATATATATCCGAATAAATTTAATAACATTGCTTGAAATTAATAACTACCTACTAAAAGTTTTTTTATGGATTGCCAAAAAATAAAAGCAAAAGTGTTTTTAAGCCGGTCAGGCGTCATGAATTGACCTCGCGAAATAGGGATTTATTTTTATCCTGTTAATATTATAAATGCAACTGTTTGTTTGTTACTACTTCACGCAAAAACTGTTTAACCGATTATCATAAAATTTGGCACACGCATAAAGGGTAAGATGGATTAACACATAGGATAGTTTTTAACCCGCAAAATATTCCTGTGTAACGGCTAGTATATGTAGATATGATACCAATGACCAGCTCTAGGACTTGTACACAAAACTTAACAAAAATTAATGCTTAGCATTAGAAAGTTATTAAATTAGGTCTTAGCATTAATTAAATAACTTTCTTTATCACTCCTTTTTTTAACATACAGAATTTTGTTGTTTGGTTCAGCAAGACACACAAGAGATTTTTATTGTTTTTTTAATTATATTTTGTGTTGTTGTTATATTGTTTTCTTCAAAATAGGCAGGATACAATATACGCCATTGTATTTCTGAACCAAAAAAATGTTGTGTTGCAAGTTTAAAAAATTTGTCATTTGATAATAACTAGCTGCTCTGGCGAACTTAGTTCCACTGGTTCAGTTTGTGTAGGTAAAATTAAAATGTTGGATTAAATAGTTTTCTCACGCTCGAAAGGGATAAGATGCTAATGTCCGTCTCCTAGTTCAAACTAACCTCCCTATTAATTTTCAGCCATATTTTTAAAAGAAAAACACTACAAGTGTTTCTTCATTTAGAAACATGATTATTTTGAAGTTTTACCAAGCGCCGACGTTGGAAAATATCAAATATAATTTTCGGCCTAAGTGGTTCACCTGTTCTTGAGTTATAAATATAAACTACCACGACTTACTTTCATAAAATACTAGCTGTTTAGGTGAACTTCGTTCCACCCGTTCAGTTTGTGTGGCAAAAATGTAAATGCAGTTTTTCCTAGTTTCCTCGCTGTTGATTGGGATCAAAATTACCTTATGTCCTTTTCCCGGTTCTGATTTACCTCTCTATCTATTATAAGCCGAATCGGTTTAGCCGTTCTTGAGTTATAAATTTGTTACTAACACGAATGTCTTTTCAAATATATAGATTAACTAGCAGTTTCACGCAGCTTATGTCACTCGTGGATAATGTAGCTTTGGAATGGTGAAAGAGTTTTTAAAATCGGTCCAGTAGTTTTTGAGCCTATTAATTACAACCAACCAAACAAACAAACAAAGTTTTCCTCTTTATAATATTAGTATGATAAATAAAACAAATTAACACCAGTATACAGATTTGGAAAGTCAAAAAGCCCGACATCGCACTTTAACTACGAAGCAATTCACATTAACTACACGGTGATGGCTTTTGATTTCCAAACAGAATTACACTGCAGCTTACATTTCAGGAACCTGAAAGTGGACGTCAATTCCATTTCATCGTTTCGCTCAATTCTCTATTGAAATCGAAATGAGTGAGCTTCAAGCAACGAGAGCCTTCAATAGTTCGTACTTGTAAATACCTACGTACGTACGTAAATACCAAGTACTCGTAAACTTTGAGGATCTACTTATTACCGTTAGTGGATCACTCTGAAACATTTCATATGTATTATATTATTTTAAAGTAAAAAGCGTGTAAAATTTAGGTAATCGCCCGTAACGGTTTTCTTGTTATTTAACTGCCTCGTTAGTCGAGTGGCAAGCGTACTTGCCTAATTACACCGACAAACTGCGAGGCTCAGGTTTGATCCCTAACGGGGGCAGGTATTTGTGTGATGAACATTTAGACGTCTACATTTCTGGGTCTGGGTGTTTATTAAATTTATTCTAGTAGCTGTTTAAGTATTTCTATGTATTAGTATCGTTGACTAACACCCATAACGCAAGCATATAATTTGCTTAATTTGGGGTTAGATGCAATTTGTGTAACTTGTACAGGGATATTTATTTAGTATTTTTTTATGACATTGGAAGGCAAACAAGGAGACGGATTTACTGGTGGTAAGAAATTCCTGCCGCCTAGAGACACCAAAGGTGGGAATGGTGCGTTGCCAACCAGAGGCCGGGATGTTAGGCCTCGAGCAAAAGTAAGTTTACCGGCTACCTTACCCTCCGAACCGGAACACGTCGTGACGTTATGGCGGCAGGTATAGGTAAGGCGGTGTTACCGATCCGGGCGAGTCGCTGCGAAACTCTACCACCTAGTCAGATGTCACGGTGTTAGTGACGGGAAGCCTGTGCTCGCCTTTTACGAGCTGCCTGGCAAAGGAAGGCAGATGGTCTATTCTACAAAGGAGCCCGGATCAACACGGGGAAAAATAATGCAGTTTCCACGTTAAAGTTAGTATTGTCTCGGTAATATAATATACAATATTCCATCTTCAGACAAACAAGCAAAAACGCGTTTATACTTACGCGTCTCGAGTTTGGTATACGCTTAGTACATTCTTGGTACACATGCAGTTGCGCCGCAGTGACGGACGGTATAGCGTTTCTTTTTTGTTTTGCAACCAATAGGTAATCGTAAGATTTGTGAATGTTATTTTGGTTCAATAAGTCCAAGTATTTACTTAACATGGCTTAAAGCAATAGTAGACTATATTTTGCTAATTTTGAGCTTCGTTTGAGCGGGTAAAATTAATCAAAAACACTACGTCATACATTTTTATTAAACATTTACTATTCATTAAACAAATATCATTTATTTAAAAATATTATCGCCTCTGTGGTCTAGCGGTCCGGGTGTTGGACTTGACTGCATGAGGTCCCGGGTTCGAATCCCGGGTCGGCCAACAAAAAGAAAATTGGATTTTTCCAATTTTCTAATTACAAAATGTTGGTCGGGATTGGAAATGTGCCCGGTTGGCGATAGGCTTGCCACCTATCACATTGTGGGACTAAGTGTCTTCGGCTAGTCGTGGGTGCCTTGGTTGTACCTCTGCCTGCATCTTCGGGGATATGGGCGTGAAGATACTTTAAAAAAAAATACAATATTTACGATCATAAATACAAAATTTAATACAAATAGGCAGAGAGGATCTGTTTAGAGTATATTAAAACGTGGTATGTGTACATATTGAATGTATTGATATTTCTATGGGTATAGGAATCAATAATGGTAGCGGTATTGGCACCAGTATTGGCATCGGCATCGGTATCAACAGTGCTATCAGTACCAGTATCGGTATCAGAATCGGAGTTTTAATTAGGTAATATTGATATCAGAGTCTGGATTGATGTTGGTAATGGTATGGATATTGACATTAATTTTACTGTTAGTAGTAGTGTAAACTAAGCATACCTAAACATAACATAATTACAGTAATATCAATGTCAAAGCCAAAAGTTATATCTGTCGTCAAAGATTTGAGGTTCTGTCAAAATTATTTAAAACTAGCTGTCCCGGCGAACTTCGTACCGCCCGTTCAGTTTGTATGGGAAAAATTACAATGTTATTACGTTTCCGAACAAACGATGCTCTTTCAATTCAATATAGTCTATGGCTGTGAATGACATTGACATTCGTTACGCGCGGTTTTTAAAATATGCAAAATTAAATGTACATTTTTCAAAATTTTCTAGAGATTTTCATAAAATTATTTTCCGTAAGAACCTTCTCCTAATAATAACAAATTCAACAAAAAAAGAATTAGTGAAATCGGTCCAGCCATTCACGCGTGATGCCGTGACTAAGGAAAACGGGTTTCATTTTTATATATATTTAAAACAAATGCGAACAAATACAATGTACCCATGTTTTATTAAAGTGACAGTAGTTCATTAATACTTTGTTTATTGGATTCTTATTAAATTTTTAGTATTCAACGTATCTTAAAATCCATTGTTATCAATCTTTCCATGTTCTTTCAATATGTTAAGTAATCTGGATATAAAGAAACCTTCAAGAAGCTTAGATATATTATTATCTTTTGTAGAAAAAACTCTAGCATTGTGCCAAATTGCAGAAACCTTACCATGACTTTAAGGCTTGTCAAGTTTACTATACTGGCTACCGTCTCTGTAAATTATTTGTATGAAAACTTTGAACAGCGCCTCTATTGGTAATTAAGAGAAACACATTTTTAGACAAAAAATGTCATAGATTTCGTCACCAAACTTAACGAACTAATCTATACCAACCGTTGAGTTAAGCCGTTCTGTCGTGACGAAGCAACAAACATCCATCCAAACTTTTCCATTTATAAACAATTCATTCAAATAAACCCGAAAATGTTTAAATCGTATTCATCTTTGTATGGTCTTGTTTTAAAACAAATGTCGTGACTACAAACCGTACGTCACTGCCATCGACGGTTGTTAGTATTTCTAACGTCATTTCAGAAATAAATCTAGGTCGATGTTTCAAATATTTGGAAGGAAATAAAAAATCACGTATTTCAACGGGGTATAAGATCTTTTGTATTGGACAAGTTTTTTTGCTAAGTATTTCAGGAATTGAGAAAAAAACCCGATGTTGTTAAGAATTAAAATTTTATTATACATCCACAAAAAGGTAGGCAGAGGTACGCCCACGACTAGGCAAAGACACTAAGCTGTCATATTATGGACAAGTGGCAATCCTATCGACATCCGGGCACATATCCAATCCGAAGCAATGTTGTTTTTACAAAGTACTAGCTGCCCGTTCCGGCTTCGCTCGGATGGTAATTTTTTTACCATAAATTGAGATATAAGCTATCCTATCTCTCAAGTTGGATCGAACTGCGCATGGTGTGCGAATTTTATTATAATCGGTTAAGTGGTTTAGGAGTCCATTGAGGACAAACATTGTGACACGAAATTTATATATATTAAGGTGTATAAAAAATCTCACACGAAAAACAAGGGTAACAATAGAACCATTACAGTTAAAATCTTAAATATAAAGTGAATACCCATTTTACATGCATCGTCTGAACGCTTTACCAATTTCGTAATTTTTTTTCGCTGTCTCAGCTTTTGGCAGGAAAAGGGTTATATTAAAACAGGTCAGTTAGGACTACGTTTGACGGTTCAACTAGTATAACATTAATAAATTTTGCTTGTAATCGAGACGATTGCATAATTAAGGAGTAAAAAAAAAGGATACAAATATTGTATTTGTTTTTTTTTTATTTCATTTGAAAATGAATTTTAAAATTGTTTACATGAAATACACATTACTCTAAATGCTAAAAAATATCAATTTGTTATATTTCCACATTCACAACTCATGAAAAAAGATACATACACTGACAAGATAGTTTCCTATGAATAGGCGGAATTTCACATATACTGAATTGTGATGTATAATTTGATAGGAAGCGAGTATCATACAGAATGTTGTCAGCCTACGCTGCCAAAGTAAATTTTCTTCAACAATGTTGCCATAATTAACTATATCTTATTATGTATTCATTAAACTCGATATATGGTTTGGAAATTCTTCAAGAAATAATTCTGTCAACGGTTACTATGTAAACAAGATGTGTATTTATGAATGTTAATATACCTAGTCTTGCCATAAATATTGTAATAAAGAAAAAAAATATTTTTTTAACTGCAAATAACATATATTACTTTTACAGTGTGTTAGTTTAATACATAAATATACAACAATTAAAAATATAAAAAGCTTATTCGAAGTGGTCTCCATTGGCTGCAATACAGTCCTTTAAACGTTGAGGCCAGTTATCAATAGAAGCACGCACTCTTTCCATGGGAAAATTCTTCACTGCCAATCGTATAGATTGTTTTAGGGACTCCAAATTATCATGGCGTTTAGAGCAAGCTGTACTCTCTAAAACTGACCATAAATCATAATCCAGCGGATTAAGATCGGGACTAGACGACGGCCAGTCTTCAGCTCTGATGAAGTCCGAAACGTTCGCTTCCAACCAAGACTGCGTGGACCGAGCTTTATGACCCGGCGCCGAGTCTTGCTGGAAGGACCATACTTGGTTATTGAACATGGTGATGTTAAGGGGCTTAACTACCTTCTCAAGAATGGTATCTTGATACACTTGTGCCGATGTTTTGATACCTTTTTCACAAAAATATGGCTCAGTCACTCCTTCATAGCTAACACCCCACCAAACCATCACTGAAGTTGGATAATGTCCACGTTGCACTCTGTCGACTAATTGGGAAGCTTCCTTAGAGCTTTGAGCATAAATACGGTCATTTTGTTTGTTAAAATGTTGCTCAATTGTAAAAATTTTCTCATCCGTAAACAAAATTTTTCTGTGACCTCCCTTTGCGTACCGCTTCAGTAATTGTTTCGATTTTACGACCCTATTCTTCTTTAAATTATCAGTTAAGAAATGACCAGAGCGTCTCTTATAGGCTGCAAGTCCTAAGTCATCTTTTAAAATACGCGACATGGTTCTAGGTGCTATCTTCATTTCCCGAGATAAAATCTTTTGCTTTCGGACAGGATTTCTTCGAATTCTTTCCCTTACTGCTTTGACTACCTTTTTCGTACGAACACTACGTGGACGGCCAGATCTTTTTCTGTCACAAACAGAGGAAGTCTCATTGTACCTATTAATAGCCCGGTACACAAACATTTTACTAAAACCAAGTGTATGGAGAGTTTTAAAAATTGCATTTGGCTCCATACCTACTTTGTGTAATGCAATCACAGCGATTCGGTTCTCTTTATCACCCCACTCCATTTTAATATCGCAAAATATTGTACAATGTGTTGGCGCCAAAATGAGAAAACACAATGAACAATCGTATAAAAATGACAGATTCGAAATTCAAATGTAATATTTTTTTATTTTTAAGTGTAACAGTATTTATGGCCAGACTAAGTATAAGATGTATTTTATGTATAAACAACGCGGAAACGTATAGAGAGCTACTTTAAAACTACACTATTTTCTGAACTATTTTCAGCAGGAGGGGGTAATAACTCTTAAAAAAATTCTTCTTTTTTTGTATAACGGAAATATCAATGAGAAGGTGTTTTTTTGAATATGCAACGGTTTCATCTTCAAAGAAAAAGTAAAGTTTTACCTTTTGTTATGGCGGCTTATGTAGCCTATTATATCATGTAGTCAAGTCTCTGAAACTTGTGAAACCGGTGGATTTGTATGAAACGGGTACTGAATGAGATCGAAGCCAGACAGGTCTGTCAGGAACATGAGGTTTGGTACTCGATACTCTCTACCTACCCCGTAATGAACTTGTTGTGAGTGTATGTATGTACGAGTATGTAGGTTATGTAGTCGGTAAACTTAACCTAAGACCCCAATTATAAATAGAGACACGCGAGTAATATTTATGATGTTTATATGCAAAGGTCGGTGTATAAGGTAGCCGGTGAACTTACTTTTGTTCGATGCCTAATGCCCGGCCTAAGGTTGGCAACGCACCATTACCACCTTTGGTGTCTCTAAGCGGCGTGAATTTCTTACCGTCAGGAAATCCGTCTGCTTGTTTGTCTTCCAATATCATAAAAAAATATTGAAATGGATGAGTGATCTTCATTTTTCTATATGCAGTAAAACCTATAGATACCAAGTCCTTTTTATCACGTTAAGTTTTACACGGATATCTTTTATCGGACACGAAAGAACCCTGTAAAAAAATGGAAATAAGACCTTTTACATTTATTACAATTAAACGACACTTATATTATATATTCACTTAAATAAAACAAAATGAATATTCTTAAGGAACACTTTAAAAACTAAACACCAAAACAAGGTCTTTGGAATTTGTTTTGAAATATAACCCTTTCATTGCAACATTGTTAAATGAGGTCAAGAATTTAAATATTGGGGTCATTCACAGCTCATTACAGTGTTCACCTGTCACAGACCGTCACTCCCTCCAGGTATTTAATAGGTACGATGCTGTCTCCGGATGTTGAATTAAATAATATTGCACCTGTCGCTTGTCAGCTCCAAAACACCATGGCAGCAAGATATTATCCGGGTTAAATTGAATACAAAATCAAATACACACTGACATAATTCATTAAAAGTATCTAAATGAATATTCCGAAAATCATTTCTGTCGTGTAATTTATTAAAATGATTTATAATTTATTATTATACAGGAATAACCTATTATAAACCTGATTTTGATCGTCTCTGTGCCAGCCAGTCAAGTCACTTCACTTCACGGGGGCCCGGGTTCGACACCGGGTCGGGCAAAATAAGAAAAAATACTAAAATGGAACTGTTGAGAATAAGTATTATATTATAATACTAATAATAAAATATGTCCTTCGACAAGTAACACAATTTTAATCTAACCCCAAAGTAAGTAAATTATGTGCTTGTGTTATGGGTGTCAAAACGAATCTAAGGAATCAATGTTCTTGAAAATCCTGCTTTTAAGTATTTACTGACTTTTATTTTGTTTCAATCATTTATAGTATATTACCAGCTAACTTTTAAACACTATTCCTGTGCCACTTAAGTTTTTGCTTTAATTTTTAATCTTGTGTTGGTCCGGATTCCTTTGCAGAATAGATCGTCTGCCTTCCTGCCAAGAAGCTGCTTGAAGACGAGCATAAGCGTACCGTCACTAACATCGTGACATTCTGCAAGATGATCGAGTTTTGCAGCGACTGGTACCACCGCTTTACCTATTTCTGCCCCCCAAAACGTCAGTGTTCCGGTTCGTATGTATGATTATAGTTTGTGCGCCATCTGTGATCTTTTAGCGTTATCAACAATATATTTGTTTGTGTGTGTCAAATGCATGGTAGTGTGGGTAATATTTTATTTATTGATTTAATGTATTTTATAAATATTATTATTTAAAGATATTAGCGTTCTGCACTTCTCCTTCACATAAACTATATGTGTGCCAAATTTTATGCTCGTATTCTATTTTTGTAAAAAGGGGTCTAAAGTTTTGGTATCACGTATTAATATATCGATTATTATACTAAAATGTACGCCGTAGTGTATCAATTTAATTATTATTTCACTGTCCAGACATAATACACTTCCAGTGAAAATTGATTTAGCAATGATGTCACGCGGGGAAAGCCCCATGTAACCGCTCATATATTTTAATAACTGTTTAACTTTTCATGTTACGTGTTTGATCGCTACGGAGGGAATGTCTCCTACTTTTGATGAATTACTAAGTTTATACAACACGATTCGCGTTTGTATTTTTCATTGTCGGCTCATACATAGAAAAAGTATCTTCATGCCTATATCCGCAAAGGGGTAGGCAGAGGCACGACAAGGGTACTCCTGAATACTCGATAACACTCAAGAAGAGACTCAAGTCCCACAATATGATATATGGCAAGCCTATCCAACCAGGCACATATATCCAATATCGGGCAGTCATTTTTATTAGAAAATTGAAAATATACATTTGCTAATATTTTTTGTTGCCCGACCATGGTTCGAACCCAGGACCTCAAGAAGTAAAGCCCGACGCCCGACCACTAGACTACAACCACCGACCACCAGCAGTGATCTTGATGTTGTTGTTTGTCTTGTTCTTGTTGATCTTAAACCAACACCTTGGAATCTGTGACTCGATTTCATTTTTAACCAATTCCAGAAAAGGAAATTTTTTTCAGAGTGAATGATTCATATTATTTTTAGTTGAATGCAAAATAGAGGAGGTTTTCAAATCGGCTGTATATTTTTTATGTTTGTCTAGCGATTATTCGGCTACATTCAACCGATTTTGAAAGTTGTTTTTGAGAAAGATAGGTCATGATTTCGAGGCAACCTTATATTATCATGATCTGACTGGTAGTTTTTGTTTTATACAACTAATATTATAAAAGCGAAAGGTTGTGAGTATGTATGTATGGATGTTTTCACTCTTTGACGATCGAATCGAAATGTCTAAAATTTGGAACACAGATAGATTATGACCTGGATTAATATATAGGCTACCTATAATCCCAATTGCACAATGGGTTCCTGTAAAAATGCGGGCGAAGCCGCAGGCAACAGCTAGTACTTAATGATGCGTGTTTTTTTGTATAACTTTATTGAATATAACCGAAAACTACTAGCAGGATATTAAAAAATTGATTTCGGACCATTTCGGAATCATTCATTCAAAAAAAGAATTATCGAATCGTAATGTGGTACCTAAGAAAATAGTTGTATGCTGGCAATACAGTTTTACTGCGGACTATATCATTTTGAAGGCACTATACATGCAAACTTCTTGGCCATAAGAATATTTAGTTCGATATTGAAGTTACACAACGGCAAAGTTTTAATAGTTACGTGTATGGGGAAGACTTACATGCATCCAATTTCGCAAGTTAGATAGAGCTTTCTACAATTCTAAGTAATCTATATTATAACTAGCTAACCCTGACTATTCTAGGTATGTATGATATGAACACGAATAAAATGAACTTACAATGACTAACGCAAGAAAAGAAAGAAACATTACAGTTCTGGAATTCGCTTTCTATTAAGATTTTTGAATGTGAAATCCTTGTTTTTCTTTTCTCAAAAAGTAATTAAAGGAACTTTTTCTTAAAGTCATTTAAGCTTCCTTTGTGTAGGTAGTTGTATTTTAGTATGTATTGAATCAAAAGACGTAAACTGTAGTGAATGCTTTTGATCGCCTCGTTGGTTGAGGTTTACTCCAAGGAAGGCTTGGGTTCGATTCCCGACGGGGACAAGCATTTGAGTAATGAATATTAAGATGTATTTATTTCCAAGTCTGGGTGTTTTTTTATGACATTGGAAGGCAAACAAGCAAACGGATTTCCTGATGGTAAGAAATTCACGCCGCCTATATACACCAAAGCTGGTAATGTTATGCCTCGAGTAAAGTACATTTACCGGCTATCTTATCGGAGGATAACGTTCTTGCCGTTGACGTGTTTTGGTTAGGAGCTACCGAATCATGTCAACGGCAAGCACTGACGTTATGGTGTATGACGCTATGTTAAGGAATAAGTAAGGTGGTGCTGCCAATCCGGGCGCGTCGCTACGAAACTCTACCACCTAGTCAGATATCACAGTGTTAGTGGCGGTAACCCTATGCTCACCTTTTACGCGCTGCCTGACAGATGGTCTATTCTACAAAGGAGCCCGGACCAACACAGGAAAATTAATATTTTTATTATGTACCTATTTAAGCTTTTCTATGTGTTAGAATCTTATTGTGTACCTATTTAAGTTTTTCTAAGTGTTGACTAACACTGATAACATAAACAAATCAAATACCACCACCTATCAAATTGTGGTACTTAGTGTCTTCGTTGTGTCCGAAGACACTAAGTCGTGGGTGCCCTGGTTGTGCATCTGCCTACCTCTTCGGGGATATTTGCATGAAGATACATATACCAAATACTCTGGAGTTAGATTAAATTTGTAAAAAAGTAACTGAATAAAACTGAATCTAAATTTACATAGAGCCAATTTAAAATTTCATTCCAGCTAGCCATTTATACACTTCCATGTAAAATGGCTATGCAATATGTTTCCGCCAACACATTAATTTTTGAGCCGCTGGATTGTGAGTGATTTCGTCAATTTCGTATTCTCGATAGGCTCTAGGAAACTGTTACGAGACACGTCACTAGTCATTAAAATAGTTAAGTGAAATATTTGATATTTCCATCGTCGGCAGTTGGTAAAACTTCCAAACATTTATATTTTTAAATGAATAAACACTTGTTTTGTTCTATGTAACACTTGTAACTTATTATTTCATAAATAGCCTAACTGTTTCGCTTATGACAGCATCATTAGGACTAGAACTTAAATTACGTAGTTTAAGTTTTAGCCCTGATTTCAAAACAATAAAAAATTTTAAAATAAAAAATTATAAGTGATACGTAATATTTAGGTAAGGCTATTTATAAAATAATTAATTATAAGTGATACGTAAAACAGTACAAGTGTTTCTTTATTTAAAAATGTGAATAGTTAAGCGACCATTACACGATAGCAGTTAATCAATTACTAAGATTATTTTTAATTAAATAAACATTAGCCTCTGTGTTCTAGCGGTCCAGGTGTTGGACTTAACTTCATGAGGTCCCGGGTTCGATACCCGGGTCGGACAAAAACAAGAAATTTTGCTTCTAATTTAATAATAAAAAAAAGTTGCGCGGGATTGGATGTGTCCGGTAGAAGACAGGTTACCACCTATTACATTTTCGGACTTAGTGTTTTCGGCTAGTCGTGAGTGCCCGGGATGTGCTTCTGCCTACCCCTTCGGGGTTATGGGCGTGAAAATACTTTACTTTTTAATAAGCTTAGCTTTACGACATGGATTTTTTGCTATGTGTCTAACGAAATAACTGTTTTTCTCTGCCTTCTGTTTCTCTAGGATCATGCATCATATCTCTTGATGGTTAGAGACCATCAAGCCCTATAAATATCATAAATGTTATATGTTTGAAGTTAAGGGCTTGAAGATACCGTTATAAGGTTTGTATAGTTTATTACAAAAAAGTTTATTATATTTATTGAAGAAGAAATACTTGCGTCAATACAATATTTATAAAATACTTCCAGGTTATTTGTATACCATGATATGTTAACCTTAATAACAGACCTTTACATTTTTCAATATCGCATACTCTTTGAAGCTCCTGTGTTAGATAGGATATTATATCGGAAACAAGAATTTCAAAAGAATTCTCTGAGACATTTTAATACGATATTCATCAAGAGACAAGCCTTTTATAGGACCTTATAAAATCTTTTTATGTTACTGTTTATAATAACATCCTGGCAAGTTTATTTTTCCAGATTTCAAAAAAAGTGTTCTTAATTTGACTTAAGCTTTTTATGGACTTATTTTTGCATTTAGAAAAACACTTGGATTTTTATTTTGTAACATGTTTTACTTATTTCATTTTGTAGACAAATTAATGATAAATTTGGTATATTGGGTGCAAAAGAATCTTTAGTATCAAAAATATAATTTGATGAAAAAATTATAAATCTACTGAAAATTATAAATTAGTGTAGATAATGAAGTAAAGTAAAGTATCTTCACGGCCACATCCCCGAAAATATAGACAGAGGCGCAACCAGGGCATCCACTACTAGCCGAAGACACCAATAATAAACTAAAACATTCATATAATAGTAAACTGCACAATAGTTAAAATTAACATGGCGTGTGTAGTCGCGTTCTGTGGTCTCAATGGTATGACCGATTTTTATGAAAACTATAGTGTTTAATTTAGAGAGATGGCATCAGTTACTATAGCATATTGCTTTTTTTCATTAAAAAAATAGTGAAATAAATTGGATAGAGCAGATCCCTTCTATGCACCCAATTTTTTTAGATTAGATTGATTTATAAAGAATTATCGTGCAAAAATAAATAGACCAGAATAATATAACAATAGCACGTAGGGTATTAATAATAACAATAACATAAAGACTGAAATGTGATAAGAAACAAGATTAAAGAAAACAAAATCAAAATAGATCAGGACCCAGTAGAAAGGAACAGAGCAGAAAAGCATAGGAGAGAATCTGCTTTGTTTTAGGTATAACAATTGATAATAAATTACAATGGGGCTCTCTTATTGAGAAACATAATATAGACGCAGGTCAGCAACATTTGCAGTTAAAAAAATAAATCTAATTAATAGATGTTGAAACGCCACACATACATAGTATATTTTAGCAATTTAATGTTGTCTTATGGGAATTTGTTTGGGGAAATTCTGCAGATACAAGTAATATTTATAATCCCAATGTAAGAGATTCCTTTCGAAACTAATTTAAAGAAATTAATATTTAAACTTTAAGTACTCATACATTTATGAGAATCTAATGCATGTTAAAAATATTGTTTCTGGTTACAAAAAAGTGATGTTCACAATGTAAATACGACAAATAAAAATGATTGAGCAGTATACAAAAGTCCTGTCCATAAAATTAGTAAATCCTTTTTGCGTCAATGACCAATGTACACGTTTTTACAATAAGCTGCCCAGTGGTATTAAAGATCTAAGTATAAATAAGTTTAAAAAATGTGTCTAAGTTTAAATAAGTTTAAAAAAAATCTAAAACCAAAATAATTAAGTAAGAAAGGCTGTTACATGGTCTTAGTGTATCTAAAAGACAAACAAAACTTAAAAAAAAAATGTGTGTGTGCTTATGTACACGCGTTAGAAGTTATACTTCTTCGCCGTAATAAGATAAAAATCTTTTTAAACATTTTATCTTTCGCCTTATTTTTACATTTGTAGACAAAATGACACTAACCATAGAAATAAAGAAATATTGTGAATACAGTTGTCAGTTCTCACGCAAACATACGTAGATGTCCTTACTTTTAATTTGTTGGTACCTTTTTTTGAACAAACTAAAATGTTATCTATAGCTAGCTTCATCATGTCGGTTTTTCGTGACGGTGTGCGCGCGCATCGTAAAAAATTACCCTTTTCATTTTTTCCTAACGCGCCAAAAGAAGTATAACTTCAAAAATATAATTTGAAATTTACTAGGTTATATAGAGTTTCGCAGCGACTCGCCCCGATTTGTGCAACCGCCTTACTTATTCCGGCCACCATAACGTCCAATGCTTGTCGTTGACGTGTTCCGGTTAAGAGGGTAAGGTAGCCGGTAAACTTACTTTTGCTCGTGGTCTAATTTCCCGTCTATAAGTTTGCAATGCACCACTACCACCTTTGGTGGCTTCAGGCGCAATTTCTTACCATCAGGAAATCCGTGTTGCTTGCCTTCCAAGATCATAAAAACATGCTTGAAGATAGAAGTCTATCTCTATCTAGACTTTTATTTAAATTAAAATTATATTGTTATTTGTGGTTTTTTTTCTAGTTTATAATATTAGTATCAGTATTAAAAAAACCCGCTGATTTTCTTTTGTTGGATCTTCTGTGAGAGTCCAATCCGGTGGTAGTTTATGAAAATATAGATGCAAACAACTACCACTTGTACAATCCGTGTTAATAAGACTACCCAAAGCGGTGGATGCTCACCCCGAAACAGTTGCTCTACAGCATTTTACTACCAGAGCATTTTTGGTGATGACCCGTGTTGGTCGGGGCTTCCTTGCAGAATAGACCATCTGCCTTCCTGCAAGGCAGCTCGTAAAAGGCGAGCATAGGCTTACTGTCACTAGCACTATGACATCTGACTAGAAGGTAGAGTTTCGCAACGTATCATCCGGATTGGTACTACCGCCTTATCTCTTCCTGTCGGCATAACGTTATTACGTGTTCCAGTTTGGATGGTAAGGTAGCCGGTAAACTTACTTTTTCTCGGGCCTAACATCCCGGTCTCAGGTTGGCAACACACCATTACCACATTTGGTGTCTCTAGGCGGCGTAAATTTCTTACTATCAGGAAATCCATTTTGCTTGTTTACATTCAAATATCATAAAAAAATAAACCTATACTCACGCCATACTAACTACCTATCAGAGAGATTACAATTCTACTCAGAGGATTTAAAAGATTTGATATAAAAGTGTTGACATCTACTTAAACCAAGAAAGTTTGTTGCAGTCTAAAATAGAGAGACTTCATCGGTATAAAAGTTAGCCATCTGACCGTGTTTTGAAATTCTCTTAACCTTTAGTTAGATGTCCGTTATTTGCTGACTGCGGGATAAACATAGCATCGTGATATTGTTTTGTTTTTTGTTTTATAAGTTAAAAATATACCTTTATTACCTTACAATTAATTGCTACAGAATTTAGACATCACAAAGTACCTTCACGTCCAAATTACAGAAGAGTTAGTCAAAGACACAACCAGGGCATCCACGACTAGGTGAAGACACTAAGACCCATAATGTGAAATTTTTTTATAACATTAAAAGGCAAACAAACAGACGCATTTTTAGATGATGAAAAAATCACGCCACCTTGAGACACCACAGTGTATTGTCAACCTGAGGCCAGGATGTTAAGCCTCGAGTAAAAGTAAGTTTACCAGTTATCCTATGAACTGGAACACGTCAATGGAAAGCACTGATGTTATGGCAGCAGCAATAGGTAAGGTTGTGGTATCAATCCGGGCGAGTCGCTGCGAAACTCTGTCACTTACATGTCACGCTGTTAGTAGTCAGTGCTACACGGTAAGCCTATGCTCGTCTGCTAAGCAGATTATATATTCTGCAAAGGAACCCGGACAAACACAGGGAAAATCCTATAGGACAGGGTTTTATTGACGCAACGGACTTTGATGCGGTTTTTTTAATAGATAAAGTGATTGAAGAGTAAGGTTTATATGTGTATTTCATAACCGTGCGAAGAAGGGGCGGGCCACTAGAAAGAAATAAAAACAGATATCTGTACATTGCTTAATAGACAACATTAAAGAGGCACGGAAACAGAATATTCACGACAGCATTTGTTGCAATCAAAATTATAATTCAGAAGAAAAATCTTAAAAGTTGTAACGCTAAAAATTTTATCAAATTCGATTAATCAATATCCATTTTAAAAACGATTTTGCAGAAGCATCGACTTTTGAATTAAAAACTTTACCTCTTTCAAATCAGTTGCTGATTGGATTCGGATTGACGGGTAATGGAAAAACTATCAGAAAACTACTTCAGATTTCAAACAAATCAATATGGAGAACCTCCCACTCAAAAACTAATCACGAAATCGTGTCGCAGAATTGATCACATCCACATGTAAGTGGTGAAAACTGTAGCTCTTAAAAAAAAGTATCTTCACGCCCATATCCTGGAAGAGGTAGGCAGAGGCACAACCAGGGCACCCACGACTAGCCGAAGATGCTAAGTCCCATAATGTGATAGGTGGCAAGTCTATCGCCAACCGGGCACGTTTCCAATCCCGACCAACGTTTTTTTTTATTATAAAATTGGAAAAATCCAATTTTCTTTTTGTTGGCCGACCCGGGATTCGAACCCGAGACCTCATGCAGTCAAGTCCAACACCCGGACCGCTCGACCACAGAGGCGACAGACCCTTTTAAAAGATCTAATAATGTAGTCTGTGGTATAGCGGTCCAAGTGTTGGACTTGATTTCATGAGGTCTCGGATACCAATCCTGGTCGGGCAGAAAAAAAAATGTGATATTTCCAATTTTCTAAAAAAATGTTGTTTGGGATTGGATATGTGCGGTTGAAAATAGGCTTGCCACCTATCACATTGTGGAACTTAGTGTCATCTGCTAGTAGTGGATGCCTTGGTTGTGCCTCTGCCTACCCCTTCGAAGGTAAAAGCGTGGGTTTCTTTTTCGTTTCGAGATTGTTCAAAGCTATAGTTTATGGAGATCTGTCCAGGCGTTCAAGGTTACCAGCTTATTTGCAGCTTTTCCGTGAGCATCGTAATGGATATTAGTCACACTATGTATGTTTATTTTATACTTTTTAGCATATTATATTAGCTAACAGATCAAAGATTAAAGTTACAGTATTCAGTTTCGTAATCTTTGCGGTTCATCTAAAGCACATCATAGAAGAGAGGTGTAAGTTTGACTTGTTTGTATGTGTATGTGCGTTTGTCTATGATATTGTAGCTCCCAAACAATTGTGATACGTTGTTTCAACCCTTGACCCAAAATTAGGGGTTATTTTAACTCTTGACGGATGACGTATGTCTGTGCCTAATAACTTTTAAACTATTGGACCGATTTCGATGCGGTTATTTTTGTTTGGTAACTGACGTAATTGAGATGATTCTTGACCGTAGCTAAAACTCATCATGTAACGCATGTATGGAACGTATTACATATCGGTTCTGTCGGATTTAAATTAAAAAAAATAATTATAAGATTATTGTGTTAGTTATTGTCGGAAGGTTCATATGAAGAGAAACATAAGGAATGTTTCAGGGAAAGCAGAAATATAAACAACGTTTCATTTTATTCAGTAATGCGGTACGAAGTTCGTCAGTTCGACTAGTCAATAATAATAATACATTATGGTAAATAGGCAAACGTAGATAATACGAATCAACAAATGCTCTAAAACATTTCAACTTAGAACAATATTATTTCAATACACTGTGTAAATGTACATAAAATTATTGCACATACAGACGTATTGCAGACACGGAAAATATTGCCTTTTATTTATTGAAATTACAAATTAAATGAAATGATTACATTTGAACTTTCAACTGCCACTAATTGACAATATTTTTTTACAATTTTACTTTATATTTATGGTTTAAGAAATATAATCTTAATCTACGTGTATTTAGAGTTCAAAATAAAATGAAATGATACTAAAAACGTTTCGCGATACGGATATTGGAACCATATCATTATATTTTCACCAGGACTTTAATGGCTTTCAATATTTTAACTGTAATTTTCGATCGTGAATAAGATTTTAAAATGTTTGACTTTCTACTGTATTTTATTTATACCAAATAATATGAATCCAATATAGTAATCTAAACTATCATTATATTATAAACTATTAAACTTAAAACATATAAACTTTAAACTTATTCTACTTGTTTTATTTCATATGGTTGCCCGACCCGGGGATTGAATCCGGGACCTCAAGAAGTCAAGTTCAACGTCACACTGCTAACCAACAGAAGCAATTTTATTTTTAACCGAGTTTAAAAAAAACGAGGAGGTCCTCAATTCGGCCGGTACATATTTTTTAATGTATGTACACTGATTTCTCTGATTCTGCACCGATATACGTTACTATTATTTGTTTGATGCGGAATAGTTTCTAATTGGTCTCATAGAAACTTGATTCAGGTAAGCCCATTGGTTTTTATTTTATGTTTTTTTTAATGTTATAGGAAGGCAAACAAGCAGACGGATTTCCTGATGGTGATGGTGCGTTGGCAACCTGAGGTCAGGCTGTTAGACCTCGAGCAAAAGTAAGTTTACCGGCTACCTTACCCTCCGAACCGGAACACGTCATGACGTTATGGCAGCAAGAATAGGTAAGGCAGTGGTACCAATCCGGGCGAGTCGCTGCGAAACTCTACCACCTAGTCAGATGTCACGGTGTTAGTGACGGCAAGCCTATACTCGCCTTTTACGAGCTGCCTGGCAAGAAAGGCAGATGGTCTATTCTGCAAAGGAGCCCGGACCAACACGGGGAAATGTGCATTTTTTATCTATTTTCACCTATCCCGATGCTTAGTTATATTAAATTGAATCATATCAGCAATAAACTATAAAGTGTTAAATAAAAATAACTACGTTAACAAAAACCGACTTCAAAACTAAAAACTAAAAATAGTAAAGATTAAATATTAATTTTATACTACTTAGTACCTATGTATAGTCGGTGTCGAGCCTTAATCTAATATTTATATTATAAATAAGAATTAAATTGGTTTAGCACCGACTTCAAACCTATTAGTAAATAGCACATGTAAACTATAGGTAGCATACAATGAATATTAAATCTTTATTATTTTTTACTTTTAGTTTTGAAGTCGGTTTTTGTTAACGTAGTTATTTTTATTCACAATTTGGATTTCCTGTCTTTTCTATTTGTCTGGTAGAGATTGATAAAAACTAAGGACCTTTTCTTTTTACATTGTCTTGTATTACATTATTTATAATTTACGTGTTTTTAGTGTATAATAAAAAATGCATTTCGTGTACTGTTCTATATCCCTTATGTGTGACTTTTTGTTTGGTAAGTCGTTAAATGCAAAGTCAAATCATACATACAAATAAATAAAATTGGTGTGTCTATTTGTAATATAAAAATAACTTCTTTGTACTCGACGCTTAAGAATGAATATTCTTAAAATCTTATGAGTGATGAGGGTGAATCACAGCAAAAACAATAGCAGAACAACGTCTGCCGGGTCAGCTAGCCTTATATTAAAAAATCCGTATCACAGTGTTAGTTACCGTAGACCGCCGAAACGGCTTGACCGATTTTCACCAAGTTTTATATGCATGTTGAGAGGTTTGAGAATCGGCCAACATCTATTTCTCATAAAACCAAATGTTGAGGGTGAATCACAGCAAAAAATACCAGAACAACGTCTGCCGGGTCAGCAAGTATAAATGTAATAATAATAATATAATAATAAATGTCTTTATTTGCTTTGAAGTGGTGTACATGAAAAGTCTTATGTTATTTATTTTACATTTTCACCTACTTCACCAGTACAACTGGTATGCAAATTTTAAAACAAATTGAATGTAAACTATATTAAGTAACTAGATGTCCCGGCGAACTTCGTTCCACCCGCTCCGTTTGTATGGGAACATTTTAAATGTTGGTTTTCCTAGTTTCCTCGCAGTTTTTCCTTATTTCTTACCTTTTAAACCTTCCCTGGACTTTTACAAATAATACAAAACCAAAAGGAGCCAAATCGGTCCAGCCGTTCTCGAGTTTTAGGGAGACTAACGAACAGCAATTGATTTTTATATATATAGATTATATTAAGTAAGTAATTATATTAATTAGTAAGTAAATTATATTTATGATTTGTGTGTTGGACAAACTGATAATAGAATAGTGAATATTGTTAAAAAGGTTATCTTAGAGTTGTAATGAAGAAACATTATTAAAAATTCAAACTTAATATAGCGCAAAACTCGCATCATAAAAAAAACAAGCACTTTATGGAAGTCGGTAAACTTGTTGTACTTAACTTTTTCTTATTTATGAACTTAGGCCAACTTCGATGCGACATATTACTAGCTGTCCCGGCGAACTTCGTTCCACCCGTATATTTTATATAATAAAAGATAAAATGTTTTTTTAGTTTCCTAGCAGTATTTCTCATTTTCTTTGATTTTAAACCTTCCCTAGACTTTCCAACTAATCAAATTTGTTCGTTCTGGAGTTATGCACGTACATGTGTTTCAGATACTTTTTTAGATTTGAAGATACTATGAAACAAAACTAGGTACTTAACATTTTTTTCGTAAATATTTTCTTTAAATATTTACAAATGTCAGAGGTTACTGGTAACTACGCTATATAATTATCTACTTAACATAGATAGCTTTTCTTATAGAAATAAACATCTACCATTAATTAAGTTTTAGTAACAATTATCAAGGGAAGCCAGGTACATAAATTATTGTAACACTACTTTATACGGGGTTACTTTGAAAGGACCGGCCAAATTTTAATTTAAGCGGGCAAATGCTTAAAAGGTAATACATTTTTAAATATTATTGTCAAAATGTAAAATTTACTTTTATAAACATTAATTTAAAACAGTTCGCAAAAATGCTTTACTAGTTGTCACGCTATACCCAGTACGAGTCATGACGTCACCAGCCTGCGAATGCGACTGAGGTGGGTAGGGACCACTTTTATGCTTTGTTCACGTTTTAATCATGCACATTGTATTTTACGTGGGATAAAAACTATAAATTGTTTTTATTAATTTTTAGTTTCATAGATCGAAAGTGTCGTCGGTTCAAAACCTTTTCTTAAAATGTGACTGGTGTTTTAGATGTATATATTATGTTCAATATAACCTGTACATATGTCTGTATGTTCAAGTGCTAGAACATATAATAGAGCTGCTCGTTGTTCTGTTACAAGTTAACGCCCTAGTCTTTACTTACCTTTAGGAGTTTAATCTCTAGTAGTAAAGTGCCCAATATGAAATTTAATAAAAATAGAAACTTCAATCCATTCCCTCAAACCCATCAAAAGCATACAGGTTATTGAAATTCACTGTTAGTCGTGACTCATTCATTTGGTCTCTGACTGCGAAATAGTAATGAACGAACAAGATTAATGATATTTCGATACTTGATTTATAGTGTTTTTAAAAAACTAATGTCTAGCAGTAAAGTTTGAAATAATGACAGTGACTTGATAACGTTAACGAAAAAAAAAACCAACAATCGATTTTTATAAAAAAAATCTAGCCCCAAAGTAAGCAAGAAAAGTAAGTAAGCCCATAACACAAGCAAATCATGCTTGTGTTATGGGCGTTAGTCAACTATTATAATACACAGAAACATTTAAATATATATAATATAAAAATGAGTTGCTTAATGTGTTGGTAAGCGCATAACTTCCGAACGACTAAATCGATTTGGCAAATTCTTTTTTGTTGTGTTAGTTATTGTCAGAAGAAGGTTCTTATGGAAAGAAAATCTGATAAAATACTTTATTTTTCCCCATACAAATTGAACGGGTGGAACGAAGTCCGCCGGGACAGCTAGTAACTGAATAAATTTAATAAACACCTGGAATGACACCAGACCTGGAAATGCAGACATCCAAATGTTCATTACACAAATGCCTACCCCCGTCAGGAATGGAACCCGAGCTTCTCAGTTGATCGAGGTAGTTAGGCGTGTACGCTAGCCATTTGATCAACGAAGTGGTCGGTTTTAAACTTGTACATTGAATAACGATTTAAAGATGTACATTGCGCGAGATCAAGTAACAATTGTCGACTTTGTGGTCTAGCGGTCTTCTGTCGGACACGATTTCTTGAGGTCCCGGGTTCAAACCTCGGGTATGGATCTAAAAAACTGTGGCAATAGGCTTGCCACCTATAACATTGGGGATTTAGTGTCTTCGGCTAGTCTTGGGTGCCATGGTGGTGCCTCTGCCTACGTCTTTGGGGATATAGGCATTAAGATACATATAATCAAATAACAACAAGACCTATGTAATTTCACAAACACCAAGAAACTTTACCTTTATAAAACAACTAGCTGTTTCGCTTCGCTCTGATGGTATTTTTTTGAGTCTTTGAAATAATCTTTCAAGTTGAATTAAACTGCACATGTTGTACAAATTTGATTCTAGCTATGGCTGGCTGGCAAAAGTATACAAATAGCTGTCAAATGACGTGTTTTATATTTGCTATCTCCAGTGACCAACAGAAATAGAATAGAGATAGCAAATACAAAACACGTCATTTGACAGCTATTTCATGTACACTTTGCCCAGTGATCATCACTAAAAAGATAGATAATAGCTCAGCTGATCAAATTTGGGACACCTTAATTATTATGCCTTACCTTTTGAAAAAAGAAAAAAACAAAATAATTATACATAGGCTTAAAACAAAAGGAATATACAAAAAATGATTGTAAAAAAAATAAAAAGAATTTCGAATATGGAACAGAGCCCTACCCATGAGTTTACAGTCTAATTTTAATTGTATATTTATACATGCTAGCGTCTCCGAAAATCATTTGCATGAAAACTTTAAACTCTGTTGATAACTAAGAGAACTACATTTTAAGAAAACCGGTATAGATATCGATACGTAAGTCACTGAAAGTAATAGCAACTCATGGTAAGGGCTGTTGAAAGACGAATCGATTTACAAAGTCCACTGACAGTAATAAGTACCTAGTTGTTCTATAGTACTAAGTTATTAATCGATAGTCTACACGTAGCTTTAAATCAGTCAAGCGGTTTCCAAACTATTTGTATAGTTGCTATTTGCATAGAGATAACTAGTCTGAATGCATAAGGGTGTCAATAAATACCTAGCTTTATCTCTAGGGACGAAACGAATATTTGAAGCTGATTTGATTCACTAGAAACTGCGTACAACTGATACGGCATAAATTGCATTGCGTTATACGTCATACTATTAATCCCTTAACTGCATAATGATGTAATATTACATCGGTTTACTTTTCCTCGAATATTTTTTTATCTAGCAACCCCACCTATGTACTTTTTAAAAAAAAGTATTGTCAAAGGTCTAATCGACACGTATAAACGCACCTTAACGCCATAGACAACTTTTTTTTTTACAAAATTTTGACGTGAAAAGTTTTTT
>NJDD01003353.1:13860-25195 GCA_002245505.1 Calephelis nemesis | reverse complement strand
GAGAAAATTGAACACCGTGCAGTCATTAAGTACCTCAATAAAAAAGGCCTATCACCAAAAGACATCCATCAAGATATGGTGAACACTTTGGGAGAGTCTGCTCCATCGTATTCCAGTGTCAAGAAGTGGGTAGCTGAGTTTAAGCGCGGTCGTGAGAGCATTAAAGGTGATCCTAGGAGTGGAAGGCCTACATCCTCTACCACGAAAGAAAACATCGATAAAATTTGTGATCTCGTACTGAGTGACCGACGTTTGACCATTGGTAAGATAGCTGAGATAACAAACATTAATTATGGCCGGGTGCAACACATAATAACGGAAGAGTTGGGGTTCCATAAGGTTTCTGCTCGCTGGGTCCCGAGGTTGCTTTTGAACAAGCAAAAACGAGTTCGATCCACAATTTCGCGAGACTGTTTGGAACTTTTTGAGACTGATCCCGAGGACTTTTTGTCTAGATTTGTTACCATGGATGAAAGTTGGGTTCACCACCATACTCTTGAATCAAAGCAACAATCCAAACAGTGGAAAAGATCAGACTCTCCTACACCGAAAAAGGCTAAGGTCGTTTTGTCGACTAACAAGGGCATTATTTTTGTAGATTATTAACCGAAAGGTCAAACTATAAATTCTAGTTATTATTGTAACCTTTTACGAAGACTCCGGGAAGAAATAAAAGAAAAACAGGCCGGGAATATTGCGTAAGAAAGTTTTGTTTCATTAAGACAATGCACGTGTTCACACTTCGGTTGAAACAATGTCTGTAATCCATGATTGTGGCTACGAATTGCTGCCCCACCCACCCTATTCGCCGGATTTAGCCCCCTCGGATTATCATTTATTTCCAAATTTAAAAAAACACTTGGGTGGCTTGAAATTTTTGACCAAAGATTAGGTGATAGTCGCAGTAAACGACTACTTCGCCGACCTTCGGGAATTATTTTTTTTCGAGGGGATAAACAAGTTGCAGGTCAGGTGGAAGAAGTGTGTTGAGCTAGATGAAGACTATGTCGAAAAATAAAAATAAATTTAGACCCACTTTTCTTTCATTTTCTTGGTCGGGCTTAGAACTTTTGGATCCACCCTCGAATAGGTATATAATAAGATAAGAAATTAACCGGCGTGTGTATGAAAAGGGTAATGAATGTGAAGGAAGCAAGCAGGTTTGTCAGGATCGTGAGGTCTAGCACTCGATACTCTCTGCCTACTCCGTAAGGGACTTGGCGTGAACATATGTATGTATATAACCACGATTGTTTTCTTATAAAAGTAATTTGAAATACAAGTTTATCGTAAATGTCGTTGTTACCTGAATAGTTAATATTGGTTACTTTTACATAAGTCTTTATATTTATGCAAAATTTATGATTGGTACGTCCACGTCGTGTCGTTGTGACTTTTTCAAAAGCAAGAGCAAAGAGTATATAAGTACTACGTAATAAGAGGCGGGACTTCCTTAGATACATAGCAAACCCGATTTTGTATGAAGTTTAGCTCAAATGACACAAGAAACTTGACAGATAAGTATAACCCGTTTAATTTGAAAGTAAGTCTAAAGGCATTTAGATATTAGGCAACTAGTGACATATGATTTAGGCGAATACAAAACATAGCAAACTGATTTTTTTAATTTTTAATATGAAAGTTTCGCCAAACTGAGCAAGAGAAGAGTTGCCAGAACAAAAGATATGCGTATTTTGTTAATATTTTTGTTAGAACTTTTGATAAATCTGTGACACTGACTGGAATTCCGGAACATTTCTTAAGGACAGCAAAAAAATATAATTTTGATATATTTAAGCCATTTGAGTAAATAGAGCTCAACATCGTGTTTTTTAATTCAAAATACGTTGTGTTTTCTGAAAAAAGTTGCGACTACTATAAAATATACATATACTTTGTCGCTACCGCTTTAAACTTTTAAAAGTCAATGGACCATTCAGATTTTGCAGTTTTCAGTACATTAATTTCATCTTATTTTAAAAATTACAATAAATGAAATATGACGTTTAATCGTACCACACGAAAGTTAATAAGTATCCAAAGGCATAAGAACACTAGCAACAAAAAAAAAAATGAATGGCGTGTTCCGATCCCGGTGGTAGTTTTTTAGAATTATATAGACGCATTACAAGAATCTTGGTATAGATCTACGTAATTAAAGCTAATTTGAATTTAGGATGTTCCTACTTTTGTAAGGTACAGTCCCCGACACATAAGTTGGCAAGAATCGTTAGATGCGCAGAAGAAATTATTTAGGTCTCTTTGGTGGTCAAGCGCGCGATTGGTTCGTCAGCCGACCCCTGCCTCCCTCACCGTATCTCGTATTCCGATCATTCCCAAATACCCTGGCGTGCACGAAAGTTGTACAATTTTTTGTTGTTAAGTTTTTTTTAATTTGTTTTTTAGTGATTGTTGAGTTATCGTTATTTTAAATTTAGTTCTTGTTACGTTGCTTATAATTGACGATTATACAAATACAGGTTTACGCCGACATACCAAAAAAATGGTGTACGATCTTTACTGTATCATGAATCAAGAAGCTAGGACAGAAAAAGTGACGGTAAAATGGTCCTCAGAAGCTACTAAAACGTCAGAAAGAACAGTGAGACGAATAGTCATGGAAGGGAGAAATTCCGAATTCCGGGAAAAAAAATAATAAAACGTAGTCGATCATAGACCTCGCCTCTTTTAAACAGTCGGTGGTAAGAACTTGAGTGCAAATGATAAGCTGTCTACAGTTACGTGCCGAATATTGTACAATGTTTTAAAAACGCCCTTTCAAGTTCGATGTTTATTTTAGTAAATTCTTAAAAAGAATATTAATTGTTCTATACAAACTGCAATGTTTACAAGTAACAATCACTTACTTACGTTATTTATATTGATTACAGCGACAATCTAGGGCTGATTACATGACAGAATCTCTGTGAGTAATATTGTTCTGTGCTGAGAATTCAAAAAGTACTAGGTAACTGTTAAGGCGAACTTTGTTCGAACCGTTTAGTTTTTATTGGAAAAATTAAATTGTTTTCCTCGTTTCCTCGAAGTCGAACGGGATAGTGAAATGAAGTATCCTTGTTCTGATTCTGAGTCAAATCAGTTCAGCCATTATTGTGTCATGAATAGTGTTTTTATATTATATAGTATATACTTACTAGGTAGCAATTTCAGCGAACATCATTTCACCCGTTGAGTTTGTATGAAAAAAATTAATTAATTTCTTATACAAACAACATGATGATATAAATAATAAAATACCCCTGGACATATCACACAAATTGAATCTAACCCCAAAGTAAGCAAATTATATGCTTGTGTTATGGGTGTTAGTCAACGATACTATTACATATAAATAATTAAATAGATACCAGAATAAATTTAATAAACACCCAGACCCGGAATGCAGACATCTAAATGTTCATCACACAAGTGTCTGCCCCCGTCGGGAATCGAACCCGAGCCTCGCGGTTGGTCGATGTAGTTAGGCGAGTACTCTAGCCACTCGACCAACGAGGCGGTCAAATCTAGAGTTTAGGTATATTATATTATATTATCGATATCTAGAGTTTACTGGGTCTCTCTTCCCAAAATAGTTTTAAATGGAAAACATATTCCTTTTTCATCAGGAGTTAAAAATTTGGGCATTTTTATCAATAATAGATTATCGTGTTCTGTGCATATCAAGGAACTCAGTAGTAAAATTTTTGCATCAGCTAATTCATTGAATCGTCTTAGAAAATTTCTCCCCATAACCACTAAAATTGCGCTCGCACAATCCTTGCTTCTTCCTATCCTCGATTATGCAGATGCTTGTTACATTAATTTGACTGAAGATCAATTTAATAAACTAGAGCGTCTTCAAAATGTTGCCATTCGGTTCATATTTGGATTTCGCAAATATGACAACGTTTCCGGTTTTCGAACAAAACTCAGGTGGTTACTAATTCGCCTTCGCAGGAATGCGCAAACACTTAATCTTTTATTTAGTGTTCTTTTTAACACCAATACTCCCGTCTATCTTAAAGAGAGGTTTATTTTTCTTAATGAAGATAACGTTGGTCAACGTCATTGCAAAAGATTTTTGTTAAAGATTCCGGAACATAAAACTAAATTCTATAAATATTCGTTTACAGTACGGGCTATTAAGCTATGGAATAGAGTATTGTAGTCTTTGCTATTGAACTCACTGCCTGTTAACATGAGACAGGCAGAAAGCAACTATGGATTAAAGAAGATGGTAAAGGAGTTTTACCTGAAGGAGTTTTTACTTTAGCACCAAATTTACAACTGGGCAACTTGCGAAATGTTCACTACCTATTTAATGTGCATAATTTTTTTTATTTTTTTTTTGTTTTAACTTTAATTTATAATTCAAACACTTATTTTAAAATGTTAGATTACTTCCTAAATTAATTATTTGAAAGATTTACGATTCATAAACAGTTATTGTACCTTCTCCTTATTTTAATGTACTTATCTTTTAAGCGTTGGTTGTTTGGAAGAGATCGCTTGTTAGCGACAAAACCGCCTTTTGTATAAAATATATTTTTTTAAATGTAATATGTAACAATTTCATGTTTTAGTTGTACAATAAAGAGTTTATTATTATTATTTTATTTACATTCACAATATTTCTTATTTATTACATTTATATATTTAACAAATAAAAATATTAAAAATATAAATATAAAAAACAGATTCCCTCTAGCGGTGGTCTCTTTTGACTAAACCGTCAGTGGTCAGGGCGACAAACTAAGAAACTTCCGCACAATGCGTGCCGTCCCCAGTATTACTGCTTTCTGTATCTTATTATTATTATTAGTATATTTTATAAAGTGAAACTTTTATTACCTACTTATCGTCTCAATTTTTTGGTCTGTGACGGTGTGGCGCGGGCGTGACGGTGAATTCGACGTGATTATCACTAAAAAGATACTGAATAGCCCCGCTGACTTCTTATTGTAATTGAGTTTCTTTAAGAAATGAAATTTCCTCAGCAGTTGTACTGCATTATCTATTTATACCTTAGAGAGAGAATTAGATATAGATCGCTCAAGCCATGGTTCAAACTGAAATGAGGTAATGCACTAGGTAGATACCTTTAGTAGGTAAGTAGTTAATATAATTGTGTTGATGTCGAAAGTCGAAACGTACGTTTGTTGGTGCTAATGAAATATAATGGATTTGCATGTAAAAAGCTCGATAACATCTACTACCTAGGTTATGGCTGGAAATTGAAAATGTTCATATTATTTATTTCTTTTATAGGTTTTCTGCAAAGTACCTACCGCCTTTTAAATTTCCAATCTGATGGATTAGCATCAAATAATCTAATTTATTTACGAAGTTAATACTATACCATGCTACGCCATACCAACAATAAGTTCATAGGTAGCTCACGCCTAACTCAACCGACCAACTGCAATGCTCGGCTTCGATTCCCGACAGGGGCAGGCATTTATGTAATGAGCACTTAAATGTCTGCATTTCCGGGTCTGGATGTTTATTAATTTTATTCTGGTATCTTTTAAGTATTTCTACGTAGGTATTAGCACCGTTGACTTACCACCCATAACACAAGCATATAATTTCTTTACTTTGGAGTTAGATTCAATTTTTGTAACTTGTCCCAGGGATATTTATTTATTTATAGGCATTTGGCACCTAAATACTTTTCGGTTAAAATTTTATTGAAAATAATGACGTGTTCTTTATTTCAATCCAGTTGACAAGTGCCGCCTTGAAAATATGCAAAGAAAATATGATTTCTAAATTTACAATTTTCTTGACGATTTTGTCATTTGTATTTTTATAGGAATTTATTGTATTTAAAATTAATCAAAATAAGTTTAAAGATTTACAACAAAAGTTTGATGTAAAATGTTAATAAATCCTGTGCGAGATGGTGAGAGTAAAAAAGAACATACTGAAATGTCAAAGGAACATTCATTTGAATATAAGACTGCTAATGATCTGTTTGAAATAATTGCAAAAAATAACCCCTGTGTCTTTAATAGTAAGTCTGTAGTCCAATTATTTTATAAAATATTGTTTACAATACCCAGCGACAAATATTGCACGTCAACGTTTGGAAAGATACAATAAACTGTATAGCTTTGACTTCAGTTATAGTGGAATACGGTATAACTTTATCTCTGTCACAGGACCAGGGACACGGTTATGTAATATACAGTACCTAGCCTAACTCTTCTCTGTGTTTAATTTCAATAACTACAGTCCAGCGGTGCGTCAACATGCGATAGGACTATTCGCCTTCAGTGTATATAACACTAGACATTAATTCATTTTATTGACACCATTATCTTGAAGTACTTAAAATAACTAAGTGAATTCTGTACACAATCTTTATGTTCCGAGCTCAGCTCACTAAAGGAGATGCCGTGGGAGAGGGGTAAAAGTTAAAATGTAAATTGGACTATGATTCGTTGACGCGTAGGTTTTTCGTTTTTTGATTTGAAGTAAGTTCTTTACAGATTGCCCGGTATGTTTTCCAAGTTTTAAGTTTTGTAAGTTTGAAACTCAGTAACAAGTGCCCGAATTACTTGAATTCCAAGATGTAGAATGTAATAAAACATTATATGCTTACATTTCTACACTCCCAAGTCCCCCCTCCAAGCAGAAAGTGTGGAGTGAAGAGGGAGTGAAGTTCTCCGAGTCAGCTAGCCTTATGTACATATAATATGTATGTACATACCTACTTACATATTATCTTCATGCTAATTCCACCAGTAAATAGGTAGAGAGTATTGAGTGCCAAGTGCAGGAATTTCGCCGGGAAGGCTAGTTTACGAGTACATCAAATGTATAATAAGATCGCTATATTACAGACTAAAATTTTACCAAAATGTTCCATTCAGCGGAGAGATGACGCTCTACGAAATCAAAGTTCCAATCGTCTCTTTCCACATACTCTTGTGTAATATTAATTTACATACGTACAACAAAATATCAAATCATTTTATATACTTATATACTTTTAATTGATAAGAGTTTCTCAATACAAAAAATAAATTACAGAAAAAAAGCAATTGCAAATAACGACAAAACTTATTCAAATACTAGGCTATATTTTATTTATTCAATATTCTAGGTGACAAGTCATTATCAACTCAAGATTTGATCATCCTTTACGAAAATATGGATGTAGGGACTAAGTTAATGACCACAGCGAATAAGAAAACAACTTCAAATCAGTATGTTGAAACTATTGTATACAACGATGAATTCGAATCTGAAGGTTCCGATCTCAGTGATATCTGCAGCAAAGAAGATCTGCGAGACGTCTGTTTGATCAACAATGAAAGGATAGATTTTATAAATAATGTACCATCTTTTGACAATTCCATCTGCCATAAATTTGGTAACACTAAGCTTAAACCTACTGATCTTGTAACAGATTATGACAAACATTTTCTATTCAAAGATCTTTACATCAAAGAACAATTTTTAAAGAATATGGATATAATTTGCAGTCAAAATGACATAAACAACTCATTTATTCCTTCATCGCTGTTAGATTACATTTGTTGCAAACGCCTTGAAGATAATTACAGCTTTTATATGGATAATGTAA
Source organism: Calephelis nemesis (assembly GCA_002245505.1). Lineage (NCBI taxonomy): Eukaryota > Metazoa > Arthropoda > Insecta > Lepidoptera > Riodinidae > Calephelis > Calephelis nemesis. The sequence goes on along the minus strand of NJDD01003353.1, from coordinate 17,601 downwards.
TAAAATACGTTAATCATACCATAGATCAGTTGAAACGCATTAGTAACGGGGATTACTTGACCGATAAAGCTAAGGAAAAATGGCAAGAGGTCAATGAATTTAAGGCTGAATTTAACAAAAATCTTGTGTTGGCTAATTCAGTCAGCATTCCCATACATGTACAGGGTGCAAAACATTTTTGCAATAGTACATGGGACGATATAGTACATTCTGAAACAGATATAAGATGTTTGTCTAGGCTGTTGGAAAAGAAAATAATTCTAGAAGTACCTAAATTAATTTGTGATTCTTATAACTTATTCAGCAAGCATAGAAATAGTAGCTTTGTCATAAAATGTCTAAAAACTCAAAAAAAATCCAAATCAAAGGACAAAACTAATGCAGGAAATTCTGATGTGATTATAGAAATAAAACGTGCCATTTCGAAGGATGTTAGTGAAATTATTAATCCTACAGTGATTTTGAAATCAATTCCCCTACCCCAAGAACCAGGTAATAATATTACGCTACTATCATGAAATTTGATTATTAGAGCAATGCGTAATAGTACATTTAGTCACCAGAATAAATACGATAACAATGGCAGGTTTTTACTAGACCATATAGATATTATTGATATTGGATTGTAAAAACTGAACCAAAAATTTAACGGGTTGACTTGGAATCTTTCTGGTCACAGCTAGACGCAAGGCTGTAATTTAGAATGTTGTGAAGTTTTTGTTACTCTTTTTAATATGGATACCTATTATTAATTTTTTTAATAATAAATATGTTGTACTACTTTCAGTTTCTTGCTTAAAACCTCAATTAGCTTTGACATATTATGAGCATGCTGCAACAACCGATTTACAAACTCAAAATGAGTATGATGAATTTAATAAAGGTAATATTTGTGAGTACAACGACGATTCTATGAAATATATCAACGAAAGCGTAACTCCCAGTAATGAAAACAATTCACCGTGTAGTAAAGCATTCACTGACTCAGCAAACTGCAATAATGCACCGGAAGAAATTTATTCACAAGACAACTTAACAGGGGAAAAATACAATTTAGACGCTACAGATGAATTGCGATGTATTGTACAAAGGTTAAGCATGCAATCGCCTGTCCCAGAAGAAAGTGAAGAAATGAGCACGAAAAGCAAAAAATCTCCAACGAGAATCAGAATCAAATCACCTTACGAAAACCAGTCGTTCGTTGTTGAGGAAAAAAGAAGAAAAAAACTTTTGGAGATAAGACAGAGAAGGGAACGGAGAAAATTAGCCATGACTGAAAACAGTAAAGTGACGAAGCACAAATATTGCAAAAATGCTTTAATGCCTCAAGCCTCTAATTCGGTTACAAAATTATCTATAACCAATAAATCATTTTACACTTCAATCTATGGACAAACTGCAAATGTAGATAGTAAGGAAGTGAAAACCAATAAAAAAACAATCAAAAGCATATTTAAATCAAAGGACAATGCAAATCAGATTATGAATTCGTTTAAATCATCGTCTGAAAATAATTGTAGTGAAAGTTCTTTCATAGATCATACTGATACCGACTTCACTTATGTACAGTTAAAACAAGATTCCGATGACGATTCTAAAGATGGTTTGGCATCTTCATCTAACACCATACACGATTTTAAAATTAATTTAAGAACAATGCAACAATTAATGAACATTTCAGTTACCGATCTAAGTATCTCAGACGTTTCATCAAACGAAAATAACAAAGTGTAAGCATAACAATCCAACCTAGATATAAAAAAAACGTAAAATAGCTGTGTCTGTACATAGAAGACATTTCAGAAAAAGTGGGGTAACCCACTCTTCTAAATAAATTATTTTCTGCTTTCCTATTCTTTTGTTTGTTATGACATTCATTCAAAACTGCTGAATCAATTTTGATAGGGTTTAACTAATTAAAGGATAGGAGTCTTGCTAAAAGCAGTTTTGCATTCAAATTTGCATTCAAAATTGATCAACTAAAAGCGGAGATAATAATATTGTCTTCGATTAAAATAGGGTAATTAAATAATTTTATGGAGATAACATTTTTACTTAAGTATATTTTTTAGTAATTATTGCACGATTTAATTCTAACAGCATGATAAATGTTCTAGATACGACGATTCCTTCACCGTCTCGGATAAATCCAAGGATAAGGATATCGTTTCAACAATAAATATTCAAAAAGTTCCAACAAATACGCCGAAACTTAGTAGTGTTAGTGAAAACGCTGAATCAAAGAAGTTAACGTCTTCTGTGGAATGTAGAAAAAGTATTGATAAATTATATGATTTAATGGGAAAACTGGGAAAAACAAACTGTTTAGAAAGTGAATCTCTCAAAAGCAAGTTCACATCAATCAGTCCAGATAAATTTGAGAGTATAAAAACATATAAAAATGCATTAATTCAACAAAGTGACAGTGGAGCTAGTATAAAATACCAGTTGACTTCTTCAAGTCCAAGTTGTATAAGTTTCACAAAGAATGAGAGTCATCTACTTGTTACCAAAAAGGCACAAAATAAACTTGGCTCACCGATAACTGAACCTAAAGTTGTGATTAATACCAAACCTCATACTGTTAACTTTGATGTAAAGAATATCAAAAAGAATTATGCTGTTTCTGATAAAAAAGTTGCCGATAATCCACTCAAAGCAATATCACAGTTACTTCACAAATTCGACAATGTTCAAAAGACAAGAAGTGAAAAACCGCTTAATAGAAAATCTGAGAGTCATAGTCCCGTTGGGAAAAGTGCACCACAATTGAACTACAGGAAAGTTGTGCGTCAAGGTCAAAATAGTAAAGAAATTAATCCATCTCGCTTTTCAACATCACGTGACGAAAAGCTCCCGCGAAGTAATACAAAAAGAGATAAAGTTAATTTACCTCATAAAAACATCACAGACGAAAAACCGATCGAAAAGGCAACAAAGAATTTAAATGAAATCATGGATGAAGTAAAGGAATTAAGGGGCGAAGCCGTACGGGGACCGAGACAATCTCGTTTAAATAGTCTGGCACAACCAAAAAAATCTTACGTGCAAGCACATAATGAAGAATTTCAGAACAAATACGGAAAAGGAATTGTAAGTGATAGACTGCAAAAATTAGCAACGACTGCCATACTCCCGGAAAAGATTATAGGCTCAACGAGTTTCAGGAATAAACAAAGATTAGGGTCAGAAGTAAATAATTTAAAACAACAAATACGATCTTCTAAGCCTTTAGGTGTGTAAAGGTGAATTATTTTGAAACATAAGAGTTTATTTTGGGCATATATATAGTTTTTATTCTAAGGCAAAATTTTACTTATTCCAGTAGAAACTGCGACAAGTAGACGATCAGCCAGTCACAGTCCAAAACAAAAAAACTCTCCATCGCTGAAGATTGAAACAAGAGCGAAACCATTGGACACGCCAGACGCGCCTGAAACATTGTTAGATTGTATTTAAATTTTTTATGAATAATATTTATTGGAACAAAGTTCCTTACGGCAGGCTTGGAGGGTTAGGGATTTTGCTGCACGACCGAACTGAAAAAAATGTGATAGTAAAAACCGAAAGAAAAAGTGGGTAGAATAACAACACCGTTAAATCGGACGTGCGCACGCGCGACAGTCGTATACACAAGCGAGTTGTGTATAATACCTTTATCTTTCTCCCTCACTCCACCCCCAATGTTCCTACCTGGTGTCCCACTACACCACATTTATATCATTTTTAGATACAATTTTT
>NJDD01003349.1:73379-92653 GCA_002245505.1 Calephelis nemesis | reverse complement strand
TTTGCAGACAAACACTTTCTAGCAGTAAAATCCAAGTAAAGTTATATGGTTATATTTAATGTTTTCTTTTTTTAATTTGATTTTATTGAATTTTATTTAAAACTATTCCAATTGACATGACTATTATTATCTATTATTAATTATTATTTTGAAATTATGTGTCTAATATTATTTCTTTGACATTAATCGATAACATGTAATTATTTGTTACTTACATTTTTTTTAAATTTTAAATGTAATAATTTGTGGGTTAATTCAACGTCTTTTAAAATAATTATATTATATTTGCATGCCAATAATTGGTATAGTAGTAAGCACTATGTATAGAATGTCAGATCTAATATGTACACTACTGAAGGCAAATAAATAAATAAACATAAAAATAAACATAAACATAAAATCGTCACCACCAACCATGTGAAAACCTCAGCACGCTGCACGGATTTCCCCGTGTTGGTTCAGGTGCGCTGAGTAAAATAGACCATCTGCTTCTCTTTCAGGCATATCATAGGAATCAAGGACTGGTTGAAATGTTTGCCATCACTAATAAGGCGATTGAGTAGAGTGCAGTGCAGAAATTTGGCCTAGTAAGGATCCACCGCTATACCTATTCTGTCGCCAAATGACTCTGTCTTTTTCCGGCTCGGTGGGTAGGGTAGCCGGTAGACTTGCACTATAAGCCTTCCATCCCGGCTTAAGGACAGTGACATACCTATAACGTCTATGGTTTTAAAGTCCACAGTTATCTCTAACATTCAGGAGAGCCATGTGCTTGTTTGCTGACCTGCTACATAAAAATAAGCCTTGACAATGCCACGTCACACTACAGCTTTAAGTTGACGGTGCACTATCAGAACTTTGATGCTTCTGGGATATGCTTGTAACTCAGCTTTGCATCTCGGCTAAAGGACAGTGATAAATCTAAGATATTATGTGATGTTAAAAGGCCGCGGTTATCTCATACCATGAGATTCTTGTATTTGTGTTTGTTTGCGGTACTATCCTACGAAGATCCTTTAATGAATGAAGGCAACGTAATTCTTACCATTAGGGCATCAGTAGGTTTGTTATACATTGAGGTAGTATACATTACTCTCACTGCGATATACGTCTGCAACTATTTCTCGTAATTGAAACGCCTGAAAATATTATTGAAGCAATTCGGTGTTGTGGTATTATGCTGGAGTAATTGATAAAGTTTAGTGCTGTCTACGGCACATAATGAGGAGAACAATGTTTCGTATCTATAGTTTTAAATTATTAGCAATGTTATAAATCTGAAAATGTGTTCGTTTGTTCTTTCGCGTGATAACAAATCGATGCTATATTTTATTTTGTTCGTGGACTGTCATTCACTAAGCTAAGTATAGTATATTCTAGCTACCCCCGCTTTCATTGAACAGTGAACAGTCACAGTGAACCCGTTTAAACAATACTATGGCATCTTTATCAAACTGCCTCCACATTAGGAAGCTGGACTCCGGAGTATTACTTATGCTAGATGGGTTCTCGTGGGAGACCAAAAGTGAGATCAAAAGAGAAAGAGAGGACGAGGCGATAGAAAGCGTGGAAGATAAGAAGATAGGAAGTGAAAGAAGGAGAGAGGGGGGGATAGTGGTGAATTACTTTAACTAACTTATTTAAGCTTAAAAGTATGATAACTTTTTTATATTAATTAATAATTTAGGTTTTCAAATTATATTTTTATTTGTTTCTGCTTTAGTAACGTTGTTTTTGAAATAAATCGAAATGTTTTTAAGAAATTAATGATAATAAATTAAGTTTTAAAATGGAGTTTGCAAACTCTCTGTCTCTTTGATGTTTGTTAGGGTGCGTATACATTTTTTTTGGAAAATTAATATTTAATAAACGTTTTATAACAGTATGAAATAAATGTTATTTGTAAATCATAAATATGTTGCACTGCTAATTTTTGAGTAAAATGAGTAAGTTTACTGTTACTCTCTCTACCTCACTAAACACACCAATGGCGGAAACTGACTGGCCCCACAAAAATAAGTGCAACTTACCTTATATTAAGTTATATGAGGCTTTGCTTTCAATACGGACAAGTTGCTTCAGAACTCGAAGAGAATTACCCTAATGTCGTTGATTTTGATGAAATTTTCTAGTAGTGGTTGCCGAAAACTGTTTTCCTGCTCATAAGTTTTTCGTAGCATAACAACTAGACGACTCGATGTTTTATTAGAATTAATAATCAGTTTTGGCGGAAAATCAAGAAAAATCATCAAAGAAAAAGCTCAAAAACTTAAAAGTAAAGCCTTAATAATCGTTTTTACTGTAAAGACGGATAGAGCAAAACAGTTATATATAGATAAGATGACTGCTGTCTGCAATATTATGATTATTGTTTCATCTTTTCTAACTTCCGTAACACAAGTATATAAGTTGCTTACTTCGGGGTTAGATTCAATTTGTCCAACTCATCCAGGAATATTTATTTATCCATTTCTTTTTCATCAAAAATGGTAAAATTTTATACAAAACTTACGTTACTTAAGAAATATCAATTTGTGACAGTAGTTTTCACAACCCAAGTTCTAGCAACTGCTAAAGAAATGATGACCAGAAATTTATAGTACCTCTATTACCTGAGTAGGAATCATACGTTTAGAAACTTTCAACTTTTACAAAATGACTAAAGTCTGGCCCAAGAATGAAATTATCGAATCCCGCGCTATTAGAGCTGTCCCTTCAATTCTTTTGTGTTGGATGATTTGATTTTTATATGTACATACATATCTTCACGCCAAGTCCCTCACGAGGTAGGCAGAGAGTATTAAGTGCCAGACCTCACGATCCTGACAAACCTGTCTGGCTTCCTTCATATTCATTACCATTTTCATACAAACACGCCGGTTCCGGGACTCTTGACACCACCCTAGGATAATATCCGAGTGATCTGATCGTGGAATGTCAACCTTGGTCTCCCTGGTACCTACATTCATTTACGTTTGGATTGATCTTTCATCTGTCATTCTTTCCATATAACCGAACCAGCGGCGCATGCCCTTCCCATTTTAACACCAACACTTTTTTTCAATCCCACTCTTTCTCGAATCTTATAATTAGGGATGCAGTCAGCGAGCGTTAGACCAAAGATTGATTTTTATATGCAACATCAAATACAGTATATATCAATTTGTAAAGTTCCGTGATGCTGATGTTTAAATCACTAGTAATATTTCTTGCTCCGTTATCGGGACAGCCATATTGAGATCTAAGGGCGTATCAGCATGCAATTTACGTTGCAGCATGGCATAAATAACGAGTGGACCATTAAATATGATAATCTGAAGCCGCATCGGCCGCGCCGCTTGAATGTGCTTTGTTTGTGGATGCAATGGGGGCCTGATAGCATTCTGGTAAAGGTTCAGAGGTTTCTTTAACAAACACGCTTATACAATAACTGTATTATACAGATATAAATTATTGGATATGAGTGTTTACTGTCAGTCTCAGTCAGATTTTAAATATCGAAAAGAAAAAGGAAGCATTTTAATACACATTTTAGAGGAGACAGATATTTTAGTAAAAGTGTTACAAGAAATATTTCAAGCCAAAACATAGAACATGAAGAAAAATGTAACAAAAAAATAAAATAAAAAAAATCCCAAAAAAACAATGGGATGCAGTGCTGTACTACTAACGGGAGAAAACCCAAATTGTTAGGATTCTCTGCATTTAAAACTTTCTAAAAACTTTGTTTTAAAACAAAAAGTGAAATACATACTTGACATAGACTAAAGTTCTTGACATAGACTAAAATGCATTTTGGGTTCGATTTCTGCCACAGATATATTACCGTATTGTTATGTCTGGATGTTCATCAAATTTATTAACGTATACATAGTATATTTCACATAGTATCGTTGTTATGCAACGGATTAAAAGAAGTAAAATTTGGCTTGCACTACTAACAAGTGTCATTGTGTGTTACACGTATTCCAAATTATTAATGTTAATTTGGAGGAAAGGTAGAATGTATTTATACAAAATATGACCAAACCATACTTTTATCTTGAGAAACTCTCTTTGCCACATTTGGAAGAATTTCCGAAAAAGTAGTAGCATTTCTAAAACACAGGACAACTAAAGTTGCAGTTATTCGTTATATACGATTAAGTCACCGCAGCACCAAATGTATTTCAACATAATATCTCAAAGGTTTGTAAGGTCCAAAATCATAACCAGAAGTTATAACATAGCGAGTTGTTATCAGAAATGCAATAATTTATCGTAAAAGGAAGAAATAAATCAGCGGCCGGCGCTCGAACTCGTAAATCCCATAATATTATCCCGCGCCGTTCAGGGCCAGCGATAATTCGTGTTAGCGATGTCTGATCGGGTTCTGGAGGCCTATCACGAACCACACAGAAACTCAATCTAAAATCATTCGTAAGAACAGATCTAACAGAAATAAATAATTTAATCTAACAGAAATTACACAAATTAAATCTAGCCTCAAATAAGCAAATTACATGCTTGTGTTATGAGTGTAAGTCAACGATACTAATACATAGAAATATACTTACATAATATTATATAATAGAATAAATTTAATAATCACAAAGACACGGAAATTCAGACATCAAAATGTTCATACATAAAGGCCTACCCTCGTCAGGAATCGAACATGAGCCTAGTAGGTTAGTCGGAGGAGTTAGGCGTAAACGCTAGCTCTTCGACCAACGAGATGGGATAATAGATCAAAATTTGTTTTTTACTGGACAGTTTTAAAGCCCAATGAAGTTGTACAACCGCGAGGTTAGACACACATTCATCATCATCGTCATCATCATTTCAGCCATAGGACGTCCACTGCTGAACATAGGCCTCCCTCGTTGACTTCCACTTCGACCGGATGGAAGCGGCCTGCATCCAGCGAGACCCCGCGACCCTCATAAGGTCATCTGTCCATCTCGAGGGTGGCCGTCCTATGCTTCGCTTGCCGGTACGTGGTCTCCACTCGAGAACTTTTCTGCCCCAACGGCCATCAGTTCTCCGCGCTATGTGCCCCGCCCACTACCACTTCAGCTTGCTAATCCGGCTGGCTATGTCGGTGAAACACATTAGCCATTTTAAAAAACCTACTAGACAGTTGTATTAATGAATTATTAATTAAAATACAAAATAAAATCCATTGCTCGTGACCTATAAAATTATACGTTATGTGTTGTTTTTTCCATAGTTTTATTTTGCTTTTTATCGTATATATTCATGAGTAAAGATTTATTTGATTGATAACTTTGGTGAAATCATAATTCATTACTGTTAACGAAACTAACATATTTTTTAATAAATAATGTGTTGCTTACCGTAAGGATTTCACAACTTCTCTAATCTTTGAGGCTAATAACAAAACCTTAAACAAAACTTAACTTATATACGATTCTCACAAGACGAGTGATAAAGAAATGAACGAAAACATTTGGTTTTTTGGTATTCGTATTACTTTGCGTATTCAAACTAACTTTTTTTTAAAAGCGTACAAACACACTGCTCTTTGTATGGCTAGAGACTGTTTGTGGCCGAGACGTTAGATCTATTGTGAATATATACCGACTACTCTACCACCAGAACATGATAGAGTCATTAACCGTTCAAGTTGCTGTACAGCCCTCGAAAACCAGTGGCATTTTTGGTAATGACCTATTTAACTTACTCTCTTACGATCTGCCTGGCTACGAGGCTGATGGTCTACTTTACTTAGTCCACTGGCAAACCAATCGACATCTTTTACTGTCATATTAGTATCATGTTTTGGTGTCGGTTGACAGAAGCACTATTGACATTTTTTGAGGTTTCTTTAAGACAAAATATACTTCTTGTAATAATCTTCTTAATCTTATCTAATACCATAAATTATCTAAAATTCTTTTTATCTTAAGATATTTGTTGTGGAGGACCATATTGATATAGGTAGGTACTAAACCTGCAGCTCGTAGCAGTCACTAATGCCTTTACTTGGTGGTACAGTATCAAGACAACTCATCCGGATTGGCTTAGCCTTACCTAACCCTTTTCACTACTGATCTCTTTTGTCTATGTACTTGAAGAACAAAGTAGTTTATAAAGTTAGGTGAACATAGGTTAATATTTTTCGATTTGAAATACCGTTCCATTTGGTTGTCTATAAACGACGAGAGCTACTGTCAGAAAATCTGTCTGTTTTTAGCAACACTAGTGGTCGCCCATTAGTCGAAATTCGACCATAACAAATTTTAATATCTTGTTGATAAGAACGCCATCTTCATTTCTCAAGACCAACTACTTTGTTTCCAAACTTTTTAGTGCGCCATTTGTGATCTTTTATCGTTATCATCAATATATTTGTTTGTGTAATGTACTTTATAAGAATTGTTATTGAAAAATATTAGTGTTCTGCACTGCTCCTATACATAAACTATAAGCGTGTCAAATTTTATGCTCCGGCGTCCGCGCAAATTTCGTAAAAAGGAGTCCAAAGTTTTGGCATCACGTATTGATTTTAAAATTAACCTTCCGAAGCCTGTGCTTGGACTACAGAGCCGGCGATAATTCGTGGCAGCGACGTCCGACGGTGTTCTGTAGTTAAGATTATGACGATTTATAAGGATGTTTACGGATAAAATATTATCTATTAGCGTGTATTCTACGCCTTGTCAAAGGTTAATGTTTTAAACTTGACTGCTTGTAGCTTGTGTAGATAAGTGTATAGTTTAAATGTATACCAAGGTTTTATGAATCGGAATATTTCAAGTAAGTAATACATATTTGCATCAATATCAAACAAAATTTATTGAAATTTAAAATTGTTTTATTAACTACAACAAAATTATACTTAGGGATATGACGACCCCAATTCTCACTTCAAAAATAATAGTATTTAACAGACTAGCAGATTGAGACTATCAAACAACTTACAACATCATACAATTGTCGTGTGTAATACCACCAGGTCTGCCAACGTAAGATGGAAAGAAGCATGCTCAGTTTAAAACTATTGGATAAGGTCAGTAACATAAGTGTTAGAAAAATAACCAAAATAACAGATGTGAGGAAAAGAGCAAGACTACTCAAATGGCATTGGGCGGGACACGTCTGTAGAATGAATAATAGCAGATGGGCAAAACGCTTAACAGAATGGATACCGAGAGACGTAAAAAGAAGAAGAGGACGACCAAGCAAAAGGTGGAATGACAACTTTAACCAAAGACGGGGGCCCTTATGGGTGCGGGAGGCACGGGAACGTGAAAAATGGAAAGGTTTAGGAGAGGCCTACGCCAGATAGGCGACTACTACTAGCTAGATTTAAATATTATTTTACTTATAATAAACTTTTTACTTAAAAATAATAGGATAAGTTAATTCGAACAACTATACATAAATACTAAAATGTAAATGTACAAGTAGTAGTAGAAATAAAGGCTATTTTTATTTTATTTTATTTAATACCCCCAGGTTGAACACAACTTTAATGTATTTGGTACTTAAAGGCAAATATTTCTTAGTTACGCTTGCTTGTTTGCCATCGGGTAGATATAAACAAATCAAATTTATTGATGAGATTAATAAATAATCAGACAGTACCAGTAGGTAAGATGGCTGTCTCTTAAACCTTCGACACCTTTTATGTCCTATTCGTTTATTACCTATCTATATCCCATATCAACAGTGTAGTGATAGTATAGTTATTATATGACCTAGCTTTTTTGGAATTTGAATAGTTTAAATAAAACAGAAATTAACAAAACAATACTTGAACTCACTGTACTCGTGCTTAGTTAAAGTATTAAAACAAAATATACAATTATAACTTTATCAAAATATGTGTTTTTTTATTGAAATTGGAAGGCAAACAAGCAAATGGATTTCATGATGGTAAGAAATTCTCACCGCCTCCAAGACACCAAATTTGGTAATGGCGCGTTGCCAACCTGAGGCCGGGATGTGAAGCCTCGAGCAAAAGTAAGGTAACCACCTTACCCTCCAAACCATAACATGTCATGACGTTATGGCGGCAGGAATAGACAAGGCGGTGGGACCAATCCGGGTGAGTCGCTGGGAAACTCTACCCCCTAGTCAGATATCACGGTGTTATTGATGGTAAGCCCATGCTCGCCTTTTACGAGCTGGCTAGCAGGAAGTCAGATGATCTATTCTGCAAAGGAGCTCGGACCAACACGATGAGCGACAAACAACAAAGTATCAAATCTTTATATATATAATTCTTCCGTGAGTGTGTATGTCACTGAACTCCTTCTAGACGGCTGGACCGATGTTGATGAAAGTTTTTGTGCGTGTTCAAGGGAATTCGAGAATGGTTTAGATTCACAATTTGGTCTACTGGAAAATGTTTTTTTAATAATAAGTAGTTGTTGATTTTGGAATGTTTCACATCGGATCCGACAGACTGCGCTACTGTCAAAGCATTAAGTCAAGCGATACGAAGTTTGCTGGGTCAGCTAGTAATTAAATAATATTTTGTATACAGATGAACTACCAACGTCCATAGAACATAAGAGTACCACTCTAGATAACCGGCGTAAGAATAAGATTAAACAATTATTCGGCTTCAGCAAAATTTAGTTGAAATAACATAAACAAATTTTATATGCTCAAGATACTTTTTCGATTAATAATGAGTATTTAATTAAGTAATTCGATTAATAATAAATTTGTGTTCATAAATTAAAAAACAATTTACCAGTGTTGGTGCGGGCTCCTTTGCAGAATAAACCATCTGCTTTCTAGCCAGGTAGCTCGTAAAAGGCGAACATAGGCTTACCGTCACTAATACCGTGACATCTAACGAGATGGTAGAGTTTCGCAGCAACTCACCCGGATTGGTATCACCGCCTTACCTATTCCTGCCGCCATAACCTCATGACGTGTTCCGGTTTGGAGGGTAAGGTAGGCGGTTAACTTACTTTTGCTCGTAGCCTAACATCCCGGCCTCGGGTTCGCAGCGCACCATTACCACCTTTGGTGTCTCTAGGCGGCATGAATTTCTTACTATCAGGAAATGCGTCTGCTTCTTTGCCTTCCAATATCTTAAAAAATAAATAAAAAAAATACAAAACTTTCCAACAACACAACTACAAAATCTCAGAACATAAACACGACAAAACTGATTTCTAATCCACAAAACTTAATAAGAACATAAAAGTAATATCTTACATAACGTAAAATTACACTTGCAAAAACTTTCTTCACGGTGAAGCTCTAGTGTAACATAATGCTACCTCCTACGTTATCAGTAATAGTCTAGTATGAATAAAGCCCACTATCATTGCTATGTGATATTCACTATCGCTAACGACACTCTAAGTGCGAGCGTGAAGATATTATCATTATGTCTCTATTGAAAGAGTTTTATATAACACGAATGCTTTTTAATTTACGTTGTCAAATAGTACAGTTTTGATTCTATTTGGATTTTGATTTATCAAGTACTAGCTGTTCCGACGAACTTCGTTCCGCCCGTTTAGTTTGTATGGGAAAAATTAAATATCGTTTTTCCTTGTTTCCTCGCTGTTGTGAAGGATAAAATGCCCTTCTCCTGGTTCTAAGCTACATCTCTATCATTTTTTAGCCTACTCGGTTTAATTGTCACGACTAGGTATATAGATGCTTCATCTTTCGTAGTTTTTTTTATGACATTGGAAGGCAAACAAGCAGACGGATTTCCTGATGGTAAGAAATTCACGCCGCCTAGAGACACCAAAGGTGGTAATGGTGCGTTGCCAACCAGAGGCTGGGATGTTAGACCTCGAGCAAAAGCAAGTTTACCGGCTACCTTACCCTCCGAACCGGAACACGTCATGACGTTATGGCGGTAGGAATAGGTAAGGCGGTGGTACCAATAAGGGTGAGTCGCTGTGAAACTCTACCACCTAGTCAGATGTCACGGTGTCAGGGACGGCAAGCCTATGCTCGCTCGCAGATGGCCTATTCTACAAAGGAGCCCGGACCAACACGTTGTTGTTTTTATTGTTTTAAGGTGTATTCTGCTATTCGGGGCGAAGACAAATCCAATGAATCAAAAACCATGAAAATTGGTCCAGCAGATCTCGAGCTATAAGTAATAACGAACATGTCTTTGTTTTATATGTATAGATTAGTTTCATAACTTCAGGCTAGTGTCAATGAAGAAGTAGGTAGAGGTACACAATCAGGGCCATCACTATATACTATAGGAGATAGGTGGCTAACCTATCGCCCACCGGGTACATAGTCAATTACAAAGAAATTCGAAAAATACATTTTTGTTGCCTTTTGTTTTAATTGTTTTATAACTTGGCTTGCTCTTAATGTTGATTGTTCTCGAAGAACTGTTGAGGTGATTTGCCTAAATTATAAATACCTTGTAAATCATTTAGAATTAAGATTAATTTTCACTTTAATGTTGGCTATCAAATGTTTTCGTACATTGATTTTATTCACCTTAAAAGAAAACGCTTTTAAAAGCAAACAATACATCAAAAGTTAAATTAAATTTTAATTCAGTTAAAAATATGTATGCGTATCTCTTTTTTGCACATATAACCAGTGAAACAATAAAATATACTTAGAGACCAAAGTAACACCAAAGATAACATTACAATAAAACTATAATAAAAAGATATAAGCATAGGTAACATAAGGCAGCATTACGGCCTATCAGGGATAACCATTCAGCCTAATATGGAAATAGCCCGCCAACAACGGGCTATTCACTATCTCCTACGACACCCTTAAGAGCAAGCTGGGGAGATGCTATCACAATGGCTCTATTGCAAGAAATTGACGTTAGATATTAACATCTATATTAATAATTTCGTCAAGGGGTACGGTAGACTCGATTGAAACCTTATCTGAATAATAAAACATAAAAAAGAAATGATTTTGAGTCAACAACATATATCCGCAAAATTCGGATTGTCGAGTATTTTGTTAAATTCTATGTTAAATTCTAATGTGTTGACAGACAAATCACAGTCGCCATCTTGGGTAGTTTAATATGCGTTCCTTTTTGTGATGTATAATAGAGAATATTCCTTTGTAAGTACCGTTGCCAAATTCTCGGGTAAGTACTCATTGCAATTTGTTTTGTTGCTTTATGTTACTTTACTTTAAATGTTAATTTAAAATAAAAATATTTGTGTAAAAACTTTGGCAGTTTTTATTTACTATATTTATTAAACACAACGAATGAAGCTATACGAATCTATGTCTTGCTTATACCTTTAATATTTCTTGAAAACCGGTGACTACAGAAATATCTACCTATATTTTGCATCTAGATGTATATTATGAGTCACATTTTACCCGAGCTAAGCCGGGTTCTTATCTAGTATTTATTAAACACAACGAATGAAGCTATACGAATCTATGTCTTGATTATACATTTAATATTCTTTGAAAACCGGTGACTACAGAAATATCTACCTATATTTTGCACCTAGATGTATATTATGAGTCACATTTTACCCGAGCTAAGCCGGGTTCTTATCTAGTCTTTTAAGATTTTTCAGTAAGCTTTTTCAATATTGTCTAAAACACCAACGGTTGTACTCAGAGACGTGAGTTGTTTAATCAATCATTAAGTAGACATTTACAATACAAAATTGTGATATAACGTCAGACTAAATGTTTTGAGTTGACGTCATAAATTAAGTTATCAAGCTTATTTTAAAATAAAATTTATTAATGTACCAATATATAACTAATCAATGTCGGTTATTAGTTTTGCTAAATTATGTAAGTTACCTGTATTTTTAAAAGTAAAAAAGGTATCTTCACGCTCATGTTCCCGAAGAAGTAGGTAGAGGCACAACCAGGGCATCCACGACTAGCAAAAGATACTAAAGTTCCATAATGTGACACGTGGCAAGCCTATGGCCAATCAGGCACATTCACATATTTATTTATTGCACACAAAAAAAAAAATACACAAAATACAAGAGAAGGTAAAAATGCACAAAAGGCGAGCTTATCTCTAACTAAAGAAATTTCTTCCAGCCAACCCAAAAAAAAATAAGCTGTGAAAATAAAATGGAAGGCATCGTGTACAAAAAAAAAACAATTAACTATAGCTATACTTAGAACAAATAAATAAAATATAACAAGTGTGTAAAAAATAAAACAAGTATAATTATAATTATTAAAATATATTAGTATGATAAAATATGAGTATGTTATTGTGTCAACGATAAGTAATGTTCCTTCAATCTTTTTTTAAAAGTAGGTAAAGAAGGAGTTAGGGAAGGAAGAAGGCTTATCCCGTGCGACATTTTTTTATTAAAAATTGGAAAAACCACATTTTCTTTTTGTTGACCACCATTATATTTTTAAGAGTTTACGAGTACGATTACGTTAGAATATTAACATTAAATGTACATTTAGTAACTTAATTCCGGGAATAGAGCTTAAACATTTTTTTGATCATTGGATTTGTCGTTGGCGTAAGAGTGTCGTTTCTGATGGAGAATAATTTGAAGCTGATAAAATAAATGTTCATTAATAACAAACAGTTTGTGTATTATTGATCTTTTCCCGGTACTTGGTCCGGGCTCCTTTGCAGAATAGACCATCAGCCCTCCTGCCACGCAGCTCGTAAAAAACGAGCATAGGCTTACCGTTACTAACAGCGTGACATCCTATTAGGTGGTAGAGTTTCGTAGCGACTCTCCCGGATTGGTGGTACGGTGGTACCGTTTTACCTGTTCCTGCCATCATAACGTCCGATGCTTGCCGATGACGTGTTCTGATTTGGAGGGTAAGGTAGCCTGACATCCCGGCCTCAGGTTGGCAACGCACCATTACCATCTTTGGTGTCTGCTTGTTTGCCTTTCATTATCATAAAAAAGCTTTATTGACAGAGTAGTATATTTATATATAGATTAAATAAATAAATAAATAAATATGCCTGGACAAACCCCACAAATTGAATATAACCCCAAAGTAAGCAAATATATGCTTGTGCTATGAGTGTTAGTCAACGATACTAATACATAAAAATACGTAAATAGATACCAGAATAACTTTAATAAACACCCAGACCCCGTGTTGGTCCGAGCTCCTTTGCAGAATAGACCTTTCTTGCCAGGCAGCTCGTAAAAGGCGAGCATAGGCTTATCATAACTAACACCGTGACATCTGACTAGGTGGTAGAGTTTCGCAGCGACTCGTCCGGATTGGTACCACCGCCTTACCTATTCCTGCCGCCATAACGTCATGACGTGTTCCGGTTCGAAGGGTAAGGCAGCCGGTAAACTTACTTTTGCTCGAGGCCTAACATTCTGACCTCAGGTTGGCAACGCAAGATTACCACGTTTGGTGTCTCTAGGCGGCGTGAATTTCTTTCCATCAGGAAATCCATCTGCTTGTTTGCCTTCTTATAACATCAAAAAAAAATTAAAAAAAAAGACCCGGAAATGCAAACATCTAAATTTTCATCACACAAATGCCTGCCCCCGTCGGGAATCAAACCCGAGCCTCGCGGTTGGCCGATGTAGTTAGGCGTGTACGCTAGCCACTCGTCCAGCGAGGCGGTCAAAATGTGGGCCGTATTTGATCACGATTAATCGAGGTATGTATGTAAACTAAATCTAAGCAAGTAATGAAACGCATTAATTTATTTGTGATTAATTTAATTTTATGATACATTTGCAGAAAAAAAAGTGAAATGTATAGTATTTTTTTTTCTTAAACGATGTTCCTCGCAGTAAAAGTATGAATGTTAAGATTTTATGCATACAAGTTCTTGACACAGATATTAAAAAAACACATTAGCAGTTTGCAAGAATTCTAAAAGGAGTTGGACAGTAAAATGTTCACAAAAGGCTGTATGCATAGCAATAAAAAAGATACACGACCAACAAACAAAAAGCCACCAGAACTTAAGGCATAAAGAGGAGAATTATAGCGCTTTCAGCGCCACATTTAAGAGAAGCATATTTCAAAAGTTTCAGCGTATTAAGCAACATTTATTTTGGCAGCGACTCGGCCATTACGCGTTTAGATACAAGCGACTACGAGTTATGAAAAACTTGGGCCCTACCATTTGTTTCAGCTTATATTAGCTGCTACTGTCTTGAAAAAAATACACCTTAATTTTAATTTAGTTTATTATACGTACTTAGGAGGAACGATAACTTAAACTACAAAAACTGATTTTTAATTTTCTTAATATCTTCCGACTGAAATTTTTATATCATTGTTGTGAAACTAAAAGTATAACTTCTTGAGTCATGTAGGAGAATTAAAAACTAAATTTCTAAGATATATTAATTGTCAT
This sequence comes from Calephelis nemesis, assembly GCA_002245505.1. Lineage (NCBI taxonomy): Eukaryota > Metazoa > Arthropoda > Insecta > Lepidoptera > Riodinidae > Calephelis > Calephelis nemesis. The sequence continues at coordinate 78,369 of NJDD01003349.1, read as the reverse complement.
TTAGTCCATCATATATGAAAAATTCAGATTAAATGCAAATTCTGTATGCCTAAATTATTATTCTCCTAAATCATAATAACCAAAAATGAAATTCGTTTGTTCTAATTTTTGCAATAAGGTATTAATATACTCTAATTTTTATGTTGCAGTTCGCTTTATTCGATGTAATAATAACATAGGTTACTAGCGACCTTAAAATACCATAATACGTAAAGTAAAAATATAAATGTTTTGTGTGTACTTCGTTAATGTTGCCACTGAAGAAGAATTTAAGACAATTTCTACACTTACATGATCGATTTTCTATCGAGTTACAAAGAACCACGGTAATCTCAAAAACTATTACAAAGTAACAGAATATCGTCTTACTGTATTCTTATGGTCCCGGCGCTGCGCCAGCATTTTATTATTTAACAATGCTATTTCTCCCATTTTGGACGTATCCATATGCGTTTCATAATTTGTCTTGTTTATCTTAGATTATTGTATTATTACAGCCAAATTATAACTTTTTATTTTAAACAATTTTGTTCAAATTATATTTGAAATATTGTTTTTCAAGATATTGAAAGTAAAAGTATCTTCACGCTTGGATCCCCAAAGTGGTAAGCAGACGAACACTTTCCACGGGTAGCCAGAGAATAAAATTTATGATGAGATTTTAAATAAAACAAACAGATGAATTTGCATAACGTATGGAACACACATATCTTTAAGCTTTAGGTAGCATTGAGTTTAGTAATGCTGGGATATATATTTTGCTTACTAAAGTTATGGCTACACTACTTTTCAAACTGAAGCATAATAGAATCAAGTGCTGGTGAAAAGGTTACCATAACAGATAAAGAGAGGGTACTATTCCGAAATACCATCTACTCTGAACATATAATCCAGTACTCTTAATTATATCAATATTCCACCGACGAGTTATGGGGACCAATCCGAATTCTAAAAAAATATATTTAAAGTCTTAAAAAGTCTAGGTTGGTAGGTTCTAAGTACTTGGATCATATTTTACAATACCTAGTACCTGTTATTCAAAAAAAAATTGCTAACATTTCCGAGATAATCCCACATAATATGTTTCATTAACATCCTGTTAGTGGTTCATGTGATATACTACAATATTGCATATTTTTTGTCATATGTTAATGACCTCCAAAAAAACTGTCGGATCATGATAAAGTTAACGTTAAAATAAAAAAAGTATCATCGAAACCGGTTCATAATTGGCCGAGTAATCACGTAGTATTAAGAACCATCTCTTTTAGAGTCGGTTAAAATCAGCAATGATCTGTGTCATATAAAATATTTTAGAAAAATGTATTAGAATTTATTTGCAGAAATGCTGTTGAATGCAATGCTAAGTTGGTATAATTAAACATTTAGTAGCAATAGATTCTATACTTCTTATCGTCGGTGCTTGGTGGAATTCCATTCTTGATGCAATTTATTTAGAAACACTTGTACTTTTCACAATATATTTTATTATTGTTTATTTTTATGAAATACCGAAACCGGTTGGCTAAATCATAAAAATAAAAAAAACAATAAAATATATTGTGGAAAGTACGAGTGTTTCTAAATAAATTGCATTTAGTACATAGCAACATATTAACAAAAAAAAAATATTTTTTTAATTTCTTGTCTGCTGTTTTTTACATGTAAGATACTATCGCAGTTAATTGAGTATAGATACCATAGATGTTGTAGGAGCATTGTTATGCTGTGGTCAAGGTGTAAGAACAATTTGTAAGTCTACCGGCTACACTAACGTTGTAGCCCGTTTTTGCTTGGTATTTAGTACTTACGTATCAAATTGAAATATTTTAACATCGTCTTTTATCCATCTACTCAAGTGTTAGGGAATATACAGATGTGGCGTCTTTACTATTAACGAAGATTGGATTGGTTGATAAAAACATATCTTTTCAAAAATAACTATTTTAGGTAATTTCTTATTTCATTTTTGTACATCACTTAAACATTTTGTCGGGGATTAATAAAAACTTAAACTTTGAGGTTATACTTAGTCCCCAAAGTCCCTCAGCAACGTTGTCTGTCTCAAAAGTCAAACTTTCTAGCCCTAAGGTATTAGTATGATACATTATGATACATCAATCACTATTGCCTTTTATGTATAAGTACATATACATATGTTTATGATGTTCTATCTACATTAGGTCTCTAGTCACGTATAAAATATTAAGGATTATTTCTTTTTTTTTTAATCGCATATTAATTAATTAACCAATAGCTGGAAACTCAGACAAAAGTAATTTAAACATACTAGGTAATTGTGTAGAAAGTAATTATGAATGGAAATGAACCTCACCACAGTCTTGTTTGTATTTTAGTCAAACATGCGTAAACACAATTTAAACCTAAACAATTAAAAGAGAATAATAGTGCATGGGTAACAATTTGAGTGAAAATCAAACGCCCATTAGTATAATGAAAGGCGTTTTTGAAAAGCACTAGTATAATAAAGTTGTGAGGGTAGTCTAAAGGACCGGGGTTTGGTGCTCGGCAGAGGCGTGGCGACACGCCCTGTCGACTCTCCAGGAGACCTCGTTAAAGGAAAGATTTTGTGACATGCCAGTGCTTCAATATTTGAATAGTCGTTCAATTCAAATAACACTTCAGCTGGAAATAAATTGAGAGGACGTAGAATTATTCGTTTTATTCCAACATAAATACATGTTAAGAGATTTACTGATTTTGCATTTAATATAATCTAGTTTCTATACTTCTATATCGTCGGTGCTTGGTGGAATTCCAACAACAGTTGTTATAGTCCTGATGATGCTGGAATAGCGAAACCGGTTGGCTAAACTATTAAAAACTCGCGTTAGATCGTCAGATCGAATATTCGTAAGACGGCGCAGGGCGCTTGCGCGAATTTTCGTGTTGTCATGTTTGTATACGATAAAGCAATAAATGAATATTGTATTCTACCACATAAGTAATAGTACTTTTATACTGATAATTAAATCAATTCGTGCAAAATTATTCCCTAACCATTCCAAAATATCAAAAATGCACAGCGTTAATATTCAAGTTTTTACTTCCGCCGGCACTCTCCGAGTGCAAGCCGTCGTTGTTTTTATTTCATTGTTGTTTATTTTATTAAAACTATTTACTTATTTTTACTACGAGAAAAAAAACAGAAAATTAGTCTATGCTGTTCGATTTTTTGCGTTTTATTTTATTCGGTGAAAAAATGTTTTGCAATAACCTACTTTATTAACACTTTCGCTTCGACCCATAGTGGAATTCAGGTAAAACAAATAAAAAAAACGATTGCGGAAAAATATGTGGTGAGAAACAGATTCATTTTAATGTATGTAGCAATGTGAGTGCGTTTCCTCCCACTAAAGGTAAATTTTCCTCAAGGGCGACAGAAATCGTGATTAAGCACCAAGTTCCCAATTGTTCATTTGTTACATTTGAGGAGGCCCTTCAAGGAGGCCCTTCACTCTCCAGCCGACATCTCCGCCCACTTACTAATAAGGACTTACTAAAGTTATTGCGATTTCTCGTTAAATATAATTGATCTATTGAACATATAATACTATATACTCATCAATCAATTATATAATCATATGTAAAAACATCAATTTTATAATACAATTTTATAATATTATATACTTCACACTATTACACCATTACTTTATATATGGTTTTTTGGAAAAAAAAACAAAAATTGCTTTTTTATCCATTTCAAACTTTAAAACGTAATGACAAAGTAGCTAAGGTTAATTAATAAAATAACACGTTCGAAGCCTGTATTTAAGAAGAGTACCTACAGGAGAAATAATTGTCCCGTACAAAACGTATATATTTTATTATGGTAAAACAATGTATATGGAGACAGTTTAACTGCCTGACTTATCGACTTTTTAAAGCATCAGAATCATCATGAAATTTCAGGATACTGTTTTTTAATATTGACTAGTTGACCTGACAGACGTTGTCTCATCTTAACTGTGTTTATTTAATTTCTTTACACCCTCTTACTCTTATTCTTTACAGCCAATAAAGAATTAGCAACATTATTGCATCCGTTCGCAAATATTGCGATGTCCAAGGTAGAGGATAGATATAAGTTTTTGACAAACATGTAGATAGGTATGTGCATTTATTATATTTTGTATTTACTTCAAGGTTTTCGCTTACTATCAACAAGTGTAACAATAAATCGTAATTGCTTAAACAAACGGTAGTAACAGAGAAATAAATAATCGGTAATTTCTTGTGTATCGGCACAAACATCGGTCCCTATTACCGCTGTGGCACAGACCGCAGATAATCTGGCGTGCGGTAAATCACCGCGTCGCGTGACCCGCACTATCGCGTATCGCAGCGCGACGGTTGACATGCGTTCTGAGCGGATTTGTGCTAGGGCTCCGATTGCGCGTGCGCAGACATTTATGAATCCTTTTAATACTTTAAATGTTTGTTGTTTGTATACATATTGTGATGTATTTTTATATATATCTCAATATCTAGGCCTAATGTTACGAAATTTGAAACTATAAGTATGTTGTTTATAATCTAGATTCTAACTCCGATGGTCCGAGCTCCTTAAAAAAATAGACTAGAATAGAATAGAATTAGAGAAATAGCTAAATTGCGAAGTAAAAATTCGCCCTAGACAGGAATTGAAACTGTAACCTTGTGTCTTTTCTCCGTGTTGGTCTGGGCTCCTTTGTTAAATAGACCATCTGCCTTCCTGTGCCAGGCAGCTCGTAAAAGGCGAGCATAGGCTTGCCGTCACTAACATCTGATGATGTCACGGCATCTGACTAGGTGGTAGAGTTTCGCAGCGACTTGCCCGGATTAGTTCCACCCATTCCTGCCACCATAACGTCAGCGCTTGCCGTTGCCGTGTTCCAATTGGGAGGCTAAGGTAGTCGGTAAATTTATATTTGGTCATGCTATTATGGCGCCAGGAATAGGTAAGGCGGTGGTACCAATCCGGGTGAGT
>NJDD01003349.1:47884-64683 GCA_002245505.1 Calephelis nemesis | reverse complement strand
AAAAAAAAAAGGTATAGATATCAACTTCGTCAAGTTATTGTAAAAAAATAATATGTAATAGGGTTAACCTGATTTGTCTTAAAATACGCGCCGCCTATAAAATTAAAGATATAAATAACATAATCCCAGCCTGTAGCTGGAATGTAAAGTATTGCATTTTTACATTAACCATATAACTATTCAAATAAGAATACGGTAATCTAATAACAGCCGCTTTTTACATGGCTAATATGTTGCTAACGTCGTGATTTTTACAACTCCACCGAGCTTTGTGGGCAGATCAGAGTGTTCAGCACGAGACATCATTATTTAAATGGATTGGACTGTTCCCTACAACGCCAGCAACATGGACTGTCTCCTGGGAGATTGTACCTGTATTGTGCTGCATTCTGGTTACTGAGTGGTGGTCGCTTGGCGTTAGGAGCAGGACAGAAAAGAGTTCTTCATCGCTGAGACCGGTGGCGACGATGTAGTGTGGTGAGTTTATGGAAGTTGTAAATGCTATTGCCATTCAGGGTTAAAGCTAATATCATTCAAGGAATTTATAATACAACAAGTAGAAATAAAGATATTTAAACATGAATAAGCCAGAAGATTATCTACACTCGTTATTATTTATGCGGGTTCTTTGTTCCCGTTGACTTTTTGGACGATTGAGAAGTGAAATTTTTTTTCCTTTTGTGAACATGTTCACAAAACATCGTAATTCATATTACAATTAGGACTCCTTATATAATTTTACAAGATTTATTGTAAAAGGATAGATTTTAAGGACCGACTATGACGCAAGTTGGACGATTTCCAACCTCCCGAACAAGCCGGGAACCCCGTAAACCACCGTCATACTCTACGTCAGATTATACAAACGTCAGAGGAGTATAATCGGCCATTATGTCTAGCGTTTGTGGACTACGAGAAAGTCTTTGATTCAGTCATTACAGCGGTGCTGCATCGACTATCGAAACGTCGAAGTTTTGAGGTGTTTGTACAAAAATGCCACTATGTCGGTTCGCTTACAGGATCAGAGCTTGCAACCGATACAGTGGCAGAAAGGTGTGAGATAGGGAGACGTTATTTCTTCAAAACTGTTCACTGCTGCACTGGAAGATGTCTTCAAGCTACTGGACTGAAAAAGACTCGGCATCAATGTCAATGGCGAGTACATGACCCACCTTCGATTCGCAAATGATATTGAGGTCACGGCGGAATCGCTGGGAGATTTGACCAAAATGCTCGGTGATCTCGATAGAGCTTCCCAACTGGTGAATCTTAGGATGAACTTGGACAAGACAATAGCCCAGTTGCGCCTATACCAGTTCACGTTGGGAACTCAATTCTTGAAGTTGTTAATCAGTATGTATACCTAAGTCAAACTGTTCAGTTAGGTAAATCAAACTTCAAGAAAGACGTCGATCGCCGAATCCAACTTGGATGGGCAGCGTTCGGGCGTTCCAAATTACCACAGAGCCTAAAGTGGAAAGTCTTCGACCATTGTGTGCTACCGGTGATGACATATTAAACTGAGACGTGGCCATTAAATGTTGGCCTTTTAAATAAGCTCAGAATCGCTCAGCGTGTTATGGAGAGAGCTATGATCGGTATTTCTCTGCGTGATATGATCCGTAATTCGGTGATCCGCAAGAGAATGAGAGTAACCGACATAGTCCATGTCCAGCAACCGACAGAGTCAGCAAGCTGAAGTGGCACTGGGCAGGCCACATTGCTTGCAGAACTGACAACCGCTGGGGAAGAAAGGTTCTCAAGTGGCGGCCCCGCACCGGAGGACGTATCATTGGATGACCTGCCATCGGTGGACTGATGATCTGAACGAAGTCGAGTCGCTGGATACAAGCGGCTGGTGACCGTGACTTGTGGCGCTCTTTGGGAGATGCCTATGTCCGGCTGTGGACGTCCTCCAGCTGCTGCTGCTGCTGATGATGATGATGAGATATTTGAGATGCCGTTCGCACTATAGATAGTAGTAATAAGTTACCTTTACAATTAAGCGTAGTAGAACTGCAAATACCGACTCCATTTTTTTCACTAATTACCATGTCGCGATCCGATAATCCTTTTTTCGGAAGATACCAAATGATTTCATGTTTCCAAAACACGATTCATTTCACTTTGCTCGATAGAAAAAAATCAAAAAGTTAACCCTTTCTTGAAAGCTTTTGCTTTCAGTCTACTTCAATTGTGAAAATATCGACACCAGATTTAACATAAACATAGATAAGTATTATACCTAAAAGATAACTGTTTCAGTTTTTATACTTTTTTTCAAATTACTTTTATAGTGTCAAAAATAGTGATTTGTCGCTTAAGACGTTTACTTTAGAGTAGAGTTTAGAGTTTCATAGTAATCATGGAACGGGGGAGCGCGGTGATTGGCTCTTCTGGCTGACTGAGTATGGGGCCTTAACAAAATTCATATGAGCTAGTTTTTCTAAAATGAACCATAAAATCGGTTAAGTATTGGCCGAGTAATCACGAAACAAAGATACAAAAACCAAGCAGTCGAATTGAGAACCTCCTCTTTTTATAGTCGGTTAAAAACAAAATATAAAGGTTTATTTTTTTCAAACACATTATAAGTTTAGGTGTATTTAAATATACAAGTGAAGTCACTGTTGGGAATGTTAAGAGACTAATTTTAGCAATTACTGAAGTGTGTCTGTATTGACCTCGTCTCCCGTTGTACTGATCCAGTCTTTCAGATTAAGTGGTAGAGTTTTAACACTACTCGCCCGGACTGGTCACCACTATCTTACCATTTCTGGTGCCATAATTAGTGCTTAAATGAAGAACTTGATTGTCAGTGTATACTCTCTAAGAAATCCGTTTCATTCTTTATCATTCCAGGTTGGTAGTGATCATCAGCAGGTATACTAGGGCTGTACCAGGGCTGCCCCAAATGCTTCATTTGTTTTCTCCTTAGGAATGTACAAAAGCGCATTAGCACTGATATTTGAGCAGCGAGGAACACATCCCGTTTTATGGCCAATAAAGTACAATTCACTCGGCGGCCACCTATCGCTGCTATCGTAACAAATTGCACGTGATATATACCCGGCCATTACTAGGAACACCAATTACAGGTAACTTATGGGACATTCCCGCTCACTAACGACTACATTTTGTATTGATAAAAGTATCGATAAATTTTAATTATTGCTCTTCCGACCAAGACTGTGTAATTGTAACTTGTTTTCAAAGAGTTTTGTACATTTATTCAAATTTTAATGTATTTATTCACTTTTTACAAGTGTCTTTTTCGTTACTACTTATATATCTGTATGTAAAAATGTTTATTAGTAAAAAAGGTAATGCCCTAAGGTTACATTCTCCATTTCTCAGACTTAGTATAGATTTGTTTGGTATTTTAGTATAGATTTGTTTGGTGATTTGTTTGCTATACCTAAGACATAAATAAATATTAACAGTAAACATATATATGTACCTTTACATATATAACAGTGGTATTTGAATTTGATTATATTATAAAACTTCTAGGATTATCCAGCAGCAACAAGTTGCGCCTTAACATGCCACTAACAGCCAATAAAAAATATTAATAATGTGATGGAATCATGAGACTGGATTTATCACTAAATGAGTAAATTCATGACCAAATCCGCGAATGGTAGGAAAAACTACAATAAGTCACTCATCATTAGCCGAATGTAAAACTTGGCACAATTTGATAGTTGGCAAACCTATAACTGACTAAATGTTCAAACATTCAGGTTGGCGTTGTTTTTAAGATAATTCAAAAACAAATTTAGTGCTGTTTGACCGGGAAATCGTACCCAAGACCACATGAAGACAGCGCAAACACCTGACCACTATCTAGTGGTCAGGTGTTTCACAGAGATCACTAGATTATTATAACATGATTAAAACATATTTTTAAACGGATTGTTAAGCTTCTAGTAAAAGTCACTTTAATAGGTACACTATAACTTCTCACGGCTGGAAACATATATACGAATGTAACTACAACATTACCTGTGATTATGATGTTATTTGTACCGAATAAAGCGATAACTTACAGGCTCTATATTAATTACATCGATCGGATATGATGTTTTTTTGTTTATGATTGGGATATAAGCATGACTTTTGTTTTCAAATTAGTGAAACAACACAGAATAATCATATCATCTTAAATATAAATGCAAATTGTAAACTTTAGTATAAAACAATCACAGACAGATGAATAAACAGCTCACATAAAACTTACCATAATTTAGTAAAAAAAGTATAAAAAAAGTATCTTCACGCCCTTATCCCCGAAGAGGTACAACCAGGGCACCCACGACTAGCCGAAGATACTAAGTCCCATAATGTGATAGGTGGCAAGCCTACTGCCAACCGGGCACGTTTCCAATCCCCACCAACATTTTTTTATTACAAAATTGGAAAATCCAATCTTCTTTTTGTTGGACGACCCGGGATTCGAACCCGAGACCTCATGCAGTCAAGTCCAACACCTGGACCGCTCGACCACAGAGGCGACTATATATAATATATAATATAATTTAGTAAACTGAAATAATGCACAAAAGTACTATAACGTCTAACAGAATCCAGACAATATTGGCTACATGTTTCTATTATGATCCTCTCGTCCTGATACTATCTCAGTTTGGTCGTTTTTTCAAACTGTTAAGCTACACAATTTAAAAAATCTGAGGATAAAATGTTTGTAGTAAATTATAGAAAATGATACGCACATATATCCGGTGGCATGGCAACATCGTAGATTTTGCTATGACCCGTCCGGATTAATAATGGCATCTTTCTTATTCCTGTCACCTTAGCATAAGTACTGGTCTCTCTTTATATAAGTATATATTGTAGTATAATAATATATAGGTAGGTTTATTACAATGGGAAATATGACTATTTGCTTGTTTGTCTTGAAAAATAATTAAATAGGAATTCTTTATTACCAAATACCACCTAAATAATAGAAGTCACATTATAATACGCCATTTAAATACCAGCACAAAAAATACGATAATGTCCCCCAAAATGCGGATAATGTGGCCACTAGTCCGCTATTACAATCCTCTCGTCCGGCCACCAGCTAGATTTTATCGTTCCTTCGAACCATTAAACCGGCCATAATGAAGTTTCCCCGACGGATAATGCACTAGAGCATTACGCAATGATTTACAAGGGCCGCAATAAAAAGAATTTAAGGGATGACCCACGCGTAAAAATAACTGGAGGGCTTAGTGTCATATAAATGGGAAATACGAGTGTTGTATATGACAAAAAATTGTTTGAGTCAAAACTGAGACTAAATTAAAATAGAAAAAGGGAAGAGAAATAAAAATTAATGTAGGTACATTAAGAAAATGATATTTTAGTTAAAAATTAGACTGAAATGGAGAAATAAAACATTTGGAAATGGAAAATTTATAGGATCACGAAGCGATATATACAATCAATATAACTTCAAAGAAATATAGCTAGATCAGGATTCCGTCATCATAAGCGTGACAATTCAGTGTATATATTCCTACGGGATATTAAGTCTCCGATTCACACAGCTACGTTGAAATATTACACACATATAATATTTCACATTTATCTTGTACTAGCTATTGGCTGCGGCATTGCCTGTGTGGTTAATGATCCACAGGAACATTTTTTCGCAATGAAAACTGTAATATGTTTTAATCCAAGCTTAATCCTCTATTTGTGTGGCAAATTTCATGAAAATCGATTCAGCAGTTTTTGCGTGAAGGAGTAACGAACTAACAAAAAAAATAAAAACGTTTGCATTTATAATATTAATCGGATGCATGCTTGGCATCATTAACATGTATTGAGTTATTCCGTGAACAAAATTAGTTTGTTTTCTGAAAACTCTCTCAATTTGCTGTTGCAAAGTCACACAATTTTGCTTTCAAACAAAACAACACGACCCTTAAGCTGATTTCAAGACTTTTTAAATTAACGAAAACGTAAAATTGATATCGCATATGTATCAAGTCTTTGTGTTTCAGTATGGAGTTGATAAATGACAAAATATGTTCATATGCTCTGAATCTTTCACCAGTTTTCACGTTTGAACGCATCACAAGAGACAGATGCATGAGACATATTAAACAGTTGTTTCATATGTATGTTTTGCGTCATAACTATTGTTTAGTTCTTCCTTTAAGAGGATTGGTTATGACGATTGCCACCAAGTTAAGATCTGACGATAGAATCCCAGGTAAATTGACGAAAATGATTAATTTTTGAAGTTATACTTCTTTTGGCGCGTTAGGAAAAAATGATGATGGTAAAATGCGCGCGCACACCGTTACGAAAAACCGACATGATGAAGTTAGCTATAGATAACATTTTAGTTTCTCAAAAAAAGGTACCTTAAACATTAAATAAACTTTATTTAACTAAATAATGCATTACAATAAAACTTTTAATGTATTAAATACCTTTTTTCTATGGATAGTGTTATTTTGTCTACAAATGTAAAATAAGGCAAAAGATAAAAATTTTAAAAAGATTTTTATCTTATTACGCCGAAGAAGTATAACTTCTATCGCGTGTACATATGTACACACACATTTTTTTATTATATACGTAGATGACTCACATAACGAAATCAAACATTTTTTTTAGTTCTGCCGCGCTTATGAAGATTCTCGTTGATATAAATCAGCTTTATCTCTCAATTGGTCGTTGTAAAGTAACTACAAAACCAAAACTACATTACCTAAATTTACATAAATTTTAAGGGGTTCTGAACCTTATCTATATATATAAAAATCAATTGCTGTTCGTTAGTCTCGCTAAAACTCGAGAATGGCTGAACCGATTTAGCTAATTTTGGTTTTGAATTATTTGTTCAAGTCTAGGGAAGGTTTAAAAATAAAAAAAGGAAAAAACTTGCAAAAAACTAAGAAAAACAACATTTTACTTTTTCCCATACAAACTGAACGGGTGGAACGAAGTTCGCCGGAACAGCTAGTTATATAAATAAAATAATGTCTTATATTCAAGTTCAAACACAAGTCCAAAATATCTAAAAAGAATTATGATACCGCCATTTTTAATACCGGCATTGATGGAAACCGAATTTTGTATCAATTTCATGACTCGGTAGGATTAGCGACTCCCTGTCGAGGCTCGAGGGCCGGGGTGCGTCTGTGCACAGCAATATGTTGTAACATATGGAGCAGAACTGACAAGTTTTACATTTATGCCTAACCACAGGAGACGAGTGAAGGGTGAATCACAAAATTGGAATATTTAAAAAACTTCTTATTTTGTTTATGTGTCTGGCTTAAGGATTGACACTCTAGTGCCTAGACAGAACTTTGAAACATTTCGCTGACTAAACACATATAACTGTTTCATTTAACAGGTCAATCATTTATGGGTATTGCCGACATTTTTATGTGGTTTCCATTTCGTTTTAGGCAATAATTGTTGTTATTTTTGTGATGCCGTAAATAAAACGTTACATAATATATTACATGTACTAGAAAGATTTTAAGAAACCTATGGTATTGTATGACAAATAGTAGGAAAGTCTAAATTATCGTGATCATAGTAAACGCAGTTAGCATTAAAAAATGCAAAATCTTGATTTAAATCTATAATATAAAAATGTATTGCTAAATGTGTTGGTAAGCGCATAACTTCCGAGCGACTGAACCGATTTGGATGATTCTTTCTTTTTTGTGTTAGTTACTGTCAGAAGAAGGTTCATATGAAGAGAAAAACCGGGGAAAATGTAGGGAAAATGGGAAAACAATACTTTACTTTTCCCATACAAACTGAAAGGGTGGAACGAAGTTCGCCGGGACAGCTAGTCTTTAATATATTTGACAAACTAAAAGTTAAATTTAGTTAGCTTACTAAGAGCATAGTTGTATCTTACTATGAGGAGATTCGCTGATCCCTCTCATCAAAAAGAAAAAAAAAGATGGGATGACGATCCAATGAGAAAGAACCTGATTGATATCAGAAAACCCTCATCAGAATCCTATTAATATTATAAATGCGAAAGTTTGTATGTATGGATGTATGGATGTTTGTTACTCTTTCACGCAAAAACTACAAAGCCGATTACGATGAAATTTGGTATTTAGGTAGCTGAAGACCCAGAATAACATATAGGCTACTTTTTATCCCGGAGTTCCCGCGGGATTGGGACTTACGCGGGTGAAACCGCGGGGCGCAGCTAGTAATATAATATTGGTGTTACTGCTGACTGGACTAAATAAGCTTGGTACTAATTTTCTTGTATACAGTAATCGTAAGAGCCAAGCTCAGCTGTTTTATGTATATAAATTATAAAATAACGTGGTGTTAGTTACACTTCTTACACTTAAGAATCCCCGTGCTGGTCCGGGCTCCTTTGCAGAATAGATCATCTGTCTTCCTTGCCAGGCAGCTCGTAAAAGGCGAGCACAGGCTTACCGTTACTAACACCGTGACATCTGACTAGGTGGTATAGTTTTGCAGCGAGTCTCTTCTGGTTTGGAGGGTAAGGTAGCCGGTAAACTTACTTTTGCTCGAGGCCTAACATCCCGGCCTCAGGTAGGCCACGCACCATTATCACATTTGGTGTCCCTAGAGGGCGTGAATTTCTTACCATCAGGAAATCCGTCTGCTTGTTTGCCTTCCAATGTCATAAAAAAACTGATTTGGCTAGAAATGGATGGATGCTTTTTATCCCATTCGACTGCAAGGAAACTAGGAAAATCAAGTAAACGAGTGAAACAAAGTTCGCCAGATCAGTTAGAGTATAATTATTTTTTTAAAATTGACGTATCCGTTTTTATATTAGTCTATGTCAAAGTAAGAACCCCCGGTGGTTTTAGCCCGCGGGACTCGGGAATATTGGCCGGGATATTATTTTCGAGAGTTAAGCTCAATAATAAGGCAATGATGAAGCAAGTTTCCAGTGTAACTGATTGCTTCGCGGGAGTCCCCCCATTCATTTTTTGTATTGTATCATTCCGGGATTTAAAATATAATTTTAATTTTTTATGGTTTAAGTTTGAAATTTGTAACATAAGCTATTTCCCGTGGCTTCATTCGTATTTGAAAGATTTTTTTGACATTGGAAGGCAAACAAGCAGACGGTTTTTTTGATGGTAAGAAATTCACTCCGCCTAGATACACCAAAGGTGATAATAGTGCAATTCCAACCTTAGGCCGGGATGTTAAGCCTCAAGCAAAAGTAAGTTTACCGGTTTATCCTCCGGACCAGAACACGTCAACGGCAAGCGCTGACATTATGGCGGCAAGAATAAGTAAAGCAGTAGTACCAATTCGAGCGCATCGCTACGATTAGGTGAGTCAGATGTCACGGTGTTAGTGACAGTAAGCCTACGCTAGCTTTTTACGAGCTGCCTGGCATAGGAATGCAGATGGTCTATTTTACCAACACGGGGAAGTTATTTAGCTTTTCAACGGAAACGTATTAAGTAGTTGATATACATATGGACCTATCTTTATTTAGTTACGGATAATCTGATCACAAAATTTTTAAATGGGGGCCGTTAACTTTTGGATATACATCTTAATAATATATGCGTTTTACTCATTTTTCATCAATTTAAAATATACTTTTTAATCACCTATCTTTCTCCGGTCACACAGTATCTGAATGGTAAACTTGTAAACAATTATTAATCTGTGCATAAGTTATTTATATTTCGCTCCAAATCTTGTGAAAATTTGCGAATAGATGTCAAGTTGAAATAATTTAATAATTTTTCATTTTTTGAATTTTCCACCCATGAGGTTAGTCAGACTGTTGGAACTGTATAAACCAAACAATTGTAATATGTTATTTTAGTACTATACTGAGCCGCTTGCTGGCGCCACTTTCTACGTGTCTAAGATTCATATTACCTGATTGCTTTATACTCTGTCATACTGCATTCTACTTGTCAACTTGTCTTAATTGAATGTTGCGTAAATTACTTATCCAATAAACCTTTTGTTATTAATTCAATCTTTAGTTATTTTACTCATAATCCATCACAGACTAAGTGGTATATCGACTTGCCTGAATATGTACGACCGCCATACCATTTCTTATCAGTGTAATATCATTACTTACCATATCATGTTCCAGTTACGAAGGTACGATGACCGGAAAACTTAAATATGGATATCTTAGGCAAAGAGTATCGTGTGCCAAATCTTATGATACTGGCAGACCTGTCTGGCTTCCTTCACATTCATCAACCTTTTCAAACAAACACGTTGGTTTCGGAGATACCATCCTCGAATAATATCCAAGCAATTTGATGCTGGAATGTCAATCTAGGTCTCCCCGGGTATGTACACCCCTCCATATTCACATTGTGTATCTGCTTTTTAAATCTTTCATCTGTCATTCTTTCCATATGACTCAACCACCGGAGCGTTTCTTCTTTCATTTTGACAACAACACTTTCTTTCAATTTCACTGTAGCAAATGTGGTCGACGAGCGTTACACCACGGATTTCCATAGTGCTCTGAATTTGTTCGAATTTATCCTACTTTTATGCTTTTTCTCATACACCCAACTATTGCTACCATACAACAATGTTGGTATTAGCACAGGATCAGACATTGCAAAGGTGAGTCAAGGTGCTAGACCTTGACTCACTACTTCGGTAGTAGTTCGGTGTTCGGTGGTAGTGTACGGTAGATAGGATTAAAAATTAATCTACCTTTAAACTCATGTATAATAAATTATGAAACTTATGTTCGTAAATAAATAAAATGTTTATTAAAAACATGCTGCGCCCCGCGGTTTCACCCGCGTAAGTCCAATCCCACGGGAACTCCGGGATAAAAGTAGCCTATATGTTATTCTGGGTCTTCAGCTACCTACATACCAAATTTCATCGTAATCGGCTTTGCAGTTTTTGCGTGAAAGAGTAACAAACATCCATACATACAAGCTTTCGCATTTATAATATTAATAGGATGTAAATAAGTGCTGCGATTTAAATGTACGTTTTTTATAGAAATGTGTAACTTCATAAATTAACTAAATATTTGCACACCACAATGTGGTAGAATATGTTGTATTCTTAAATATCTTTATAATAAAACATATTCCGCAAATAAATAATTTTCATTTCATTTCATTTCGCTTTGTAAAAGTACTCCACCTGCATTGTTCCCTGCACACTCGCCTTTTCACAACCGCAGTGTGCCTTCCGTAACTTCCAAAAGCACTACTAAGATATACAATTACATCACTACATCATCAACTAAAACTCTTAAATCCGTTTTGGCTACGTCTCGTTCATACAACATTAATTTGGTTTTCAAATATAAGCTTCTTTCCTTACTTTCCTCACTTTTAATAACTGTGACAAGTATTTACAGCTCAGATGCTATAGATAGATAGAGCGCAAAATTACTACTTCATATGCATAAAGCAGGCAGTTTACCACTTGGTCACCCATACGCATTTCCACATTCATCCATTTTATACTTTGAAGGCACTTGTCCAAGTACAAGATAAACAAGCGTGCTGACAATTATACACATACTTCTTTAGCATCCAGTTGTCACGCTGCGTCGTACCTAGTACGAGTCATGACGTCACCAGCCTGCGAATGCAACTGCGATCAATTGGAACGAGTTTTGCTTTTATGCTTCATTAACGTTACAATCATACATCTCGTATTTTTTGTTTTATAGAAATTGTTTTTTTTTAATATCAGTTTTTCCATAGGTCGCAAGAGTTAACGCTTCCGAACCATTTCTAAAAATTTGGCTGGTGTTTTATATGTAAATCCTGTATATAATATTAACGTAGACGAGTTCTACTAAACACCGGTGATATGTGAAATAGATTCCACTCACTTCTCCCGCTAAACCATATCGCGTGCCATTTCCCCATTAGACAGTTAACAGATCAATGGTGTATATTATAATTTGTTGCCGACATAACTCATGGGGAACGAACCAACTATAATTTAGAGTACAAAGACCACCAAAGGTGATTAATACGCCACCCAGAGAGCTTCCTATTGATATGAGATGAGTTTAGGATGTGTGAACTGAAAGGTGGGGTGTGAGCTATTCACACAAAAATAGTTATTAAGGCAACCACGAATGAACTATTCTTCAAACGTAAATGTAAAACAATGTTAATAACAATCTTTCTTTTTTTTATATTATAGGAAGGCAAACAGCAGACGGATTTCCTGATGGTAAGAAATTCACGCCGCCTAGAGACACCAAAGGTGGTAATGGTGCGTTGCCAACCTGTGTGGATGTTAGGTCTCGAGCAAAAGTAAGTTTACCGGCTACCTTACCCTCCGAAGCGGAACACGTCATGACGTTATGCCGGCAGGAATAGGTAAGGCGGTGGTACCAATCCGGGCGAGTCGCCGCGAAACTCTACCACCTAGTCAGATGTCACGGTGTTAGTGACGGCAAGCCTATGCTCGCCTTCTAAGAGCTGCCTGGCAAGAAAGGCTGATGGCGTATTCTGCAAAGGAGCCCGGACCAACACGAGGAAAATTTTCTTAAATATAAATTTCTTTCTTGTGTGAGTTAAGCTTGACTTCCTGAGGTCCAGGTTTCGATCCACGGGTCGGGCAATAAAAAATGTGTATTTTCAATTTATAAATAAAAATTGAAAAACAAAACAATTTTAATTTTAGGTTTATCAGAAAATTTAAAACACAAATTTTCTTTTGTTGTGGGCTCGCATGCAGGACCTTCAGAAGTCAAATCCGACGTCGGATCACTAGACTACAGAGGCTACTAATTATAATTAAAGTACAGCCAACACATTTGACTTGAGATATACGAATCGATTGTCAAACATTATTTTTGATAACATTTTGATTACATCCACTGCATCCTTGGCATCAGGATGTGACAACCACCGTCATAACACTAGTAATTTAAGTTGGAGGACCGTCTACCTGGCAGAATGATTGTCAGCTGTTTTCCAGCAGTGCCGCTATGATGTCAGTATTCATTATTGCCTGGAGGCCTTTACTGCTGGTGGTCAAGGTGGCTGGCTGAGGCACACGTGGCTTAAAATCCCTGAAACAAAATATCAACACACCAGTAACATCTATGTCTATCGGCGATGGTTGTCTCTTGTCATTAGTAGATTTTCTTGTCCGCTTAAGAAAAGTCTACACACTTTCAGAGGTATAGTCCTGGCACAGTTACTGTACACCCCGGACATACCCCGGAGAAAACGGAAAAAATAGAGGGTATTTATCATAATTAACGATATCTGAAATAGGACACAAACGACGAAGTATATAAATTTAAGTAATTTTTACGGATATTGATGTTTTTTATGTGAGAGTTCAGCGAACAAACAAAGAGCTCTCCTGACGGTAAGAGACAGCAGTGGTCTATACACCACAAATGTTACAGGTGCGTCGCTGACCTGTGGCTGATGTTATTTATGCCAATTCTGCGAATATATCGGTTACCCAAACCTTCAGACTGGGACGTGACAGAATCATTGTGGTGGTAGGAGTAGAAGGTAAAGTGGACAATCCTCATCCAGGCACTTGCACAGCATTTTTACTACTAGGATGTTTTTTTAAGGAAGGCAAACAAGCAGACGGATTTCTTGATGGTAAGAAATTCACGCCCCCTAGAGAAACCAAAGATAGTAATGTTGTATTGCCAACTTGGGGCCGGGATGTTAGGCCTCGAACAAAAGTAAGTTTACCGGGTACCTTACCCTCAAAACCGGAAAACGTCATGACGTTATGGTGGCAGCAATAGGTAAGGCGGTGGTACCAATCCGAGTGAGTCGCTGCGAAACTCTAACACCTAGTCAGATGTTATGGTGTTAGTGACGGTAAGCCTATGCCGACACGGGGATCGAACCCGGAACCTCTTAAGTCAAGTCTGACGTCGGATCCACAGACGAGAAATACTGAAACCGTAATAGGACAATACAAATGTGAACAGTAGGAAACTATATAGGAACTTTCGAAGTAATTAATAGGATTATAAGAGTAAAGCCAGCTCGCCTTCGTGAGTTGCAAAATCATTGATTAACACCGATATTACAAGCGTATTACTTGCTTACTTTAGGGTTAGTTTTTTATGACATTGGCAGGCAAACAAGCAGACGGATTTCCTGATGGTAAGAAATTCTCGCCGCCTAGAGACACCAAAAGTGGTAATGTTGCATTGCCAACTTGGGCCGGGATGTTAGGCCTCGAACAAAAGTAGGCAACGGCAAGCGATGACGTTATAGTGGCAGGGATAGCTAAGGCAATGGTACCAATCTGGTCCAGTCAAAATTATATATGTAATGGAAATAGTCAAAAAACTATTGATGTTATAATATTTATGGTAAGTTGTAGTTCTTGTGGTCTAAACAGAAAAGCAATCAGTAGTACGAAAGGGCGTTACCTCATGCGGGGAGTATACGGCTCAGTGGTCACAGGGTTGTCAAAAATAAATAATAAACAAATCTCAAATCTTATAAAATAAATAAAATCTTATATCAAATAAAAAATTACACGAATTGATAGTACACAAATTATATTGAAAAATAATATTACTTAATACCAAAATATGTTATCTTGTATATCAAATATTCCTTGTATACCAATATTATAAATTCTAAAGTCTGCCTGTATGTTGCTCTTTCAGGGCTTAACCGCTAAACTAATGATGATAATAGTTAAGTATTCGGGTTTAAATAAGGGCAATTTTATTTAAAAATCAACCCCATAACTATTATAAAGATTAAAAGTTTGTAGGTAAGTCGTTACTATACTACGCTGACAAACAGCTAGTATGTTAATATATAACTTAATTTAATCTTGTTGCCCCTGTCGTCTAGCGGTCCGGCGTCGAATTTGACTTATTGAGGTCCCGAGTTCGATCCCTGGGTCGGCAACAAAACAACTTAGAAAATATATATTTTCAATTTTCTATTAATAACGCAGCCCAGGATTATGTGCCCGGTTGTCGATAGGCTTGCCACCTATCACATTGTGGGACTTAGTATCTTCAGTTAGTCGTGGTTGCCCTGGTAGTGCCTCTGCCTATCGTTTGGGGGATATAGACGTGAAGATACTTTAACTTTTTGTAATTTTTTGTCAGAATTATTTGTTGTTAGTTTCGAGGGGGCTGTGAAGCATACATATACTCTTTACTAGTAAAGCTGCTTATCATAAAATATTTGTCAACAACAATATAATATAGTGAAATAATTTCAGCTGAAACCTGAATTCAAGTTGATAACTGTTTATATCAACTCTCACTTGAAAGTGTGCGAAGATTGTTATAGTAATATGTGTTGTTTTGTATACTAATTTGTGTTTTGTTAGAGAGTGGGTCTTCTGTGCGTTACTACGTACGTACTTAGTAGGGGTTTTTCTTATTATGAGGTATAGTTTTGGTAACAAGTAACAGCACGACAAAATTTTAATCGATTGCTCTCATAATATATTGCGTAACAACAATATTATTATTAACTATTATGGCCCCTAGTTTTCATCATGCAGCAATAATGAAGCGTTAAATTTTATCTTTTTAAATAAAATAATATTACTCTATGCTCTACGCTCATATCTGGCAAATTTTACTAAAAATGGTTCAGATTTTAAGTGGCAAATGTTGTGACGTCTACTCTACTGTTCTTGAATCGCAATGCTGATATACGCGAAGGTGCAGAATGGACAAAAAACATAATTTCTGGAAAAAATTACATAATGCTAACGATGGAAATTATAGAAAATATAACTAAGAAACATTTAACTAAAGACAAAAAGTAATAATTTGTATTTGTGAAGTATACACAACCCTGTTATAATGAATACCGCTAGGGGCGCACGTCTGTATGCAGCACAGGATCTGACGTCACTCGCAGATCACCTCCGGCTGTGCCCTTTGTGATGCAAACCACGCAACCTCCCTCCTGGATTATTATTACATCGACAGTGAGCCGCGGTATTTTAAAATTATTACTTTTTAATTTTTATGATATTATAGGAAAAAAGGTTGACGGATTTCCTAATGGTAAGAAAAGACGGTAAGCTCAAGGTACGCCGCCTAGAGCACCAAAGGTGGTAACGGTGCGTTGCCAACCTGAAGCCAGGATGTAAGGCCTCAATCAAAAATTACTCGACGCGTTTATATGAATGTCGTTATTTTATATTGTCTTCAAGCTATTTTTTCTCTACACTATATAAGAAGAAATACATACAAGCTCTAGTAACAAATGATAAAAGTGCGTCCTTTCATACCTCAGGCCATCTCTGACTGGGGCATAAAAGAAAGAAAGAAAAAAAATTTATTTGTGGAAATATGGGTGTAAATGAGATGTTACTAAAATATTTAAGTAAGTATATCAACATATTCTACCATATTTTGGTGTGCAAATATTTTAATATTTATAAAAAATATTATTTAATAAGGTACATATTATGCTAAATAACTTTATTACCAAAACATTTAATAACTATGAATTTAACCCTGTCTACCGTAAACTACCACTGCTTCCAAACCTAGCCAGACAGGAAAAGAAACGGCGAAACAAACTTCTCGGCAACCATTCCTTTCATTATATTTGGTTAATAAATATTAGTTTTTTAATGATGAAAATGAAAATATCTTTATTTGTAGTATGACATTGTTACAAAAAAGAACACCATTTTTGAGACACCAGTTATTTAACTGTAAATTTTTTTCTACAAGAAAATCCTTGAAAAGGACAAGGACGTTAACTTATAATGACAACATTGACTACTTTTACTCAATATAAATACGAAATTCAATCATTATAAAAAAACTTCGATCGTCTTTTCTC
>NJDD01003349.1:30472-45949 GCA_002245505.1 Calephelis nemesis | reverse complement strand
CGACTCGCCTGGATTGGTACCACCGCCTTACCTATTCCTGCCGGCATAACGTCATGACGTGTTCCGGTTCGGAAGGTAGTCGGTAAACTTACTTTTGCTGGAGGCCTAACATCCCGACCTCAGGTTGGCAACGCACCATTACCACCTTTGGTGTCTCCAGGCGGCGTGAATTTCTTACCATCAGGAAATCCGTCTGCTTGTTTGCCTTCTTAAAACTTAAAATAAAAATAAAAAAAGAATATACTACTGTGATACGTAATTGACGATGAATAAATAAATAATAAATAAATAAATATCCCTGGACTAGTCACATAAATTGAATCTAACCCCAAAGTAAGCAAATTATATGCTTGTGTTATGGGTGTTAGTCAACGATACTAATACATAGAAATACTTAAATAGATACCCGAATAAATTTAATAAACAACCAGACCCAGAAATGCAGACATCTAAATGTTCATCACATAAATGCCTGCCCCCGTCGGGAATCGAACCCGAGCCTCGCGATTCGTCGATGCAGTTAGACGAGTACGCTAGCCACTCGACCAACGAGGCGGTCAAACGATGAAGTGACTTAATGATATAATAAAAATAATTATAATCTTTATTTATTTTTTCCCACAAAAAAAGCGGCCTTAAACATAGTGTAACTTAAAACAGTATTGTAAAGGGAGACAGGAGTCCAAACTGAGTAAACCCCGTAGCATGGATCTCCTGGCCACCACCCCTTATCACCAAAGTTACATTTTTGGAAATATTAATTTTCATAAGTTCATACATGTGTACCACAGAAAAAAACTTTTGCGCAACAGTGTGTAGACTTTTGTGTGTGTGAGTGAGTTTGTGTATATAAGTGTTCGTTTGTATTTTTATGTGTGTGTATGTCAATCATAAATAAACCTGGAAACCTGTTAAGGAAATATCTTAATCTTTTACAATTTCCGGCACCTAATCTTAAAACAATCTGTATGATGCAGCCGTTCGATAGTCGTCTACGTTATTATATTTCTTGACAGTAGCTCTACTTATGGAATAGGTAGCAAGTTTTTGTAAGTTAGAGAATTTGAATTATATAGTCGACTTGCAGCGAGCTAGTTATAGCATAAGACGTACTTTAGAATAAATTCTGTATATTAAAAATACGTTATAAATTGCCTAACTAAAAATTGGGAATAGGTTATTTTCTTTTTACTTTTTTTTTTGAATTGTTAAGGTAATAAAAAATTGTACCCTGACTTGAAGTTTAGGGCACGTACAATGTAGAGAAGTTAAGTTGCCCGTCATTTACCAGGGTTGCCAGGTGTAAACAATGATTAGATAATAAAAAAACATGTTTATAAACATGTGGACTGTTTTGTCGCGGACACGTCAATACAGGGTTACCTGCAAAAAAAAAACGGTTGCCTGTAAAGTCGGTTTTATGGGCGAAGATTTTACGTGACAACGTCTTTTTCTCGGTAGAATATGAGGGAGAGAGACGCAAGGCATTCGCCCGTCCCGCGGGCTTCTCTCTCGTTCGGTGACTCGTCGTAACAGACGTGAGCGGGCGTTACACTTTTTCAAGAGTGACTCCGAGCCACAACCTAATTTAAAACATTGTCAAGTCAAAAATTGGTAAATTTAGCAATAATTTTTAAAAAATAATTAGTAATGTTCTGTCCCGGATTTTCAGGCAAATCCATTTTTCATGTGATTGCTAAACTAAAATTTTTAAACTATATTTAATTCTTTAATTAGCTCGGTGTAGGTCGATGTACGGATGATCTACTTGTGTGCATGTGGAATGCAACATATCGCCTCGGTTTGATGTAAACATTGCCACAAAATATAGACAAGTAACGTTATTGTTAAACAAGGATACATGTTGTAAGCACGCTTGTTTATCTTGTATCTGGATAAGTGGTGCCAAAAGCTGAAACCAATAAATAGGGGAATGCACAAAGGAGAGGAGAATGTGTTTAGGGTGACAGTGTGAATTGAACCACAGTCCCATTCACGCTATTTCTACCATATATAACCTAATCCAATGGTTACTGGTTAGAAACTTTAAAGTAAGGGTTAGCAATTGAGTCAAAGTACAATTGTTATTATTAACACAATTTTTATTAATTTACTTACATATCTTCACGACAAGTCCCTTACGGGGTAGCCAGAGAATATCGAGTGCCAGACCACACGATCCTGACAAACCTGTCTGGCTTCCATCACATTTCCCTTCGGTTATAATTAAAGTAAGTCTTCGGTTTTGGAGACTCTTGACACCACTCTCTGATAATATCAGATTGATCTGATCGTGAAATATCAACCTTGGTCTCCCCTGGTACCTAATCCGTCCACATTCGCAATGTATATCTGATTTGTCAATCGTTCATTACTAATTTACTTTTTATTTATTTATTTACTGGTTTTGAATTGGGTTCGAATCCGGGTCGGGCAACAATGGAAAATTGGGTTATTCCAATTTTCTATAAAAAAAATGTTGCTCGGGATAGGATATGTGCCCAGTTGGCGATAGGCTTGCCACCTATCACATTGTGGGACTTAGTATCTTCGGCTAGTCGTGGGTTCCCTGGTTGTGCTTCTGCCTACCTCTTCCGGGATATAGACGTGAAGATACTTTTTTTTTATTTACTGGTAATAGAATGATGTGCAGCAACTTGCCCAGGTAGGGATTCACCGCGTTACCTATTCGTGCCCGTGTTTCAGCCTGCAGCCAGTACAATCGCCCAAAAGGGTTTGACATCCTGGCAAGGCAATAGGACAGCGGCGCATATGTATGATGATCAGACTATAATCTACGGCGTTCATCATGGTTATCTCTTACCATAGAGCCGTGTGGCTGTCTGATGAACGCTCACATAGAAAAACTAATAAAAAAGTTATTTTAAGAAACTGTAACATAATTTACAAAACTAATATATTAAAACAATAAAATGGCAACTGCAGCCAACAACAGATGCAATAAAACAAATATGTCTGATTTTATCTCTGCCACATCTGGTTTTGGCAAACTGATTAGATGGACAAGTGGATAAACAACTTGCACTTGTCGATTTGTGCAAATAATGATACCTGTGACGACGTATCATGTGCATGATATGCCCAGATAGATTCTATACTTCTTATCGTCGGAGCTTGGTGGAATTCCATTCTTGATGTAATTTATTTAAAAACACTTGTACTTTCCACAATATATTTTATTATTTTTTATTTTTATAATTTAGCCAACCGGTTTCGCTATACAAGCATCATCAGGGCTATTATATAGCCCTATTATATAGCCCTATTATATAGCCCTGATGATGCTTGTATAGCGAAACCGGTTGGCTAAATTATAAAAATAAAAAATAATAAAATATATTGTGGAAAGTACAAATGTTTTTAAATAAATTACATGCCCAGATAGATTTCGACCGGATTGTTTAAAAATTGGATTAAGATATGTAGATGACGAAGTAAATTTAATAAGCAATGAGATTTTATTCACGCGGAATTATACAAATATTCTTGTGATGCGTTAATATAATTCTAAATCACTTCTGTGGCCTAGCGGACCAAGTGTTGGACTTGACTTCATGAGGTCCCGGGTTCGAATCCCGGGTCGAACAACAAAAAAAAATGTGGTATTTCCAAATTTCTAATAAAAAGAAATGTTGTTGAGGATTGGAAATGTGTCCGGTAGTCGATAGCCTTGCCACCTATGACATTTTGGGACTTAGTATCTTCGGCTAGTCGTGGGTGCCCTGGTTGTGCCTCTGCCTATCTCTTAGGGGATATGGGCGTGAAGATACTTACTATCCTAACTATTTTTTAATTAATAAAAAAGATTAAGTAGATTTAAAAATAAATAATAACAAATTAATAAAAGATTAAAATAAGAATTTTAATTAAGAAATAAAAAAAATATTAAATTTAATAAAAATACAGGTAGACAGGGCTAAATTTATTATCATTTTAAAATTATTTGTAAGTTATAACTCAAATTATAATAAGAATAAAACTATTTGTTCGTATGAATATTAAAACATTGTGTATATAATTAGTTATATTATACTTATAAAAATATGTCAATATTTGCACACCACAATGTGGTAGAATATGTTGGAAAGCTTAAATAATTTTGTAACAACCTTAACACACATATTCCGCAAATAAATATATTTTCTTTCTTTCTTTCTTTCTTTCAATAAACATCGAGGTAAATAAAAATAGGTAAAAAATACTCATAAAATAAAAACTAATGGGCATATCGGACTCAAACTTTTATGGGACTAATTCGAAACCATTCCCTATTCCGCATCAAACAAAAAAAGAATTACGTAAATCGGTTTAGAAACCACGGAGAAATCGGTGTACATACATTAAAAAAATATATACCGGCTGAATATAAGTATCTCTTTTTTTTTAACTCGGTTAAAACTATGGAATAAGCATTTATTTTGGTAATCCTTGGTTCACTTAATGATCAAAGTTAAGGCTTATTAACAGACTTCGAATAAGAAGGAGGTTCTCAATTCCACTGTATGTTTTTTGTATGTTTGTTATGCGATTACTCTACCAATATTCAAACGATTTTGATGGTTCTTTTTTAGAAAGATCCATATCCATATCTTTCATGATTTCGAAGTGGTTCCATGTTATTAGTTTTGTCATGATCTATCCAGTAGTTTTTGAGCTACACTTTCTAGTAGATATGTTTTATCATTACTAAGTGTAACTCAAAAACTACTAGTAGGATGTTAAAATTGATGTGGAACCATTTCCTAAACATTTTCCATCTTTAGAAAAAGGAAAAAGGAAATTGTGTTGGTTTTTGCAGTTCCAATACGCTTCAGTATTTAATTTATCAAGTTATCTTTAGTATAAAAATAAATAAATAAATAAGTCTTTTATTTCTTTCTTTAATTCTTTATTGTACACAAAAAGTAAAAAAAAAACAATTAAATATGTAAAATTATACAAAAGGCGAGCTTATCTCTAAAAGAGATTTCTTCCAGCAAACCCAAAATAGTGAGAATGCATAAAAGAAATGTAGAACATACAGTGCACAATATAAAACTTACTTAACAAAAAAACACAAACTAAATTACTAATTATGACTAAAGTGCCAACATGCTAATTAATTACACA
This sequence comes from Calephelis nemesis, assembly GCA_002245505.1. Taxonomy (NCBI): domain Eukaryota; kingdom Metazoa; phylum Arthropoda; class Insecta; order Lepidoptera; family Riodinidae; genus Calephelis; species Calephelis nemesis. Next base: position 40,819 of record NJDD01003349.1, on the reverse strand, counting down.
CCAAAACGCTCCATTACTGCCTTCTTAAAAACTGTTAATGATTGAATACTCCGAATTTCATAAGGCAATGAATTCCAGAGTTTCACAGCATTAAAAGTAAAAGAATGGTTATACAACTTTATTTCTTGCTTTTACAAACTTATAGTACACAAAGAATGAGAGCAGCATAAAATAAATGGTTAATGTTTAAGTTTTTAGTAATATGAGTATTTTAATTAAAATTAAATTTGTTAGTAGATTAATGGTTATATTTAATTAGTAAATAAACAGTACAAAAAGATATGTTAACATTGTTTTATTAGCAAGAATCACGGTTTGTGTAAACGTCTCCTCTAAAGATGCCCATGTATCTGCGCTTTGTCTCTCCGGAGGGCCGGAGTTCGTCGTGTTCCTCTATTTCACAGCCAAGTCTTCTTATTTCTAATATATACCTAATAAAATAAAGTATCTTTACGCCCATATCCTCGAAGAAGTAGGCAGAGGCACAACCAGGGCACCCACGACTAGCCGAAGATACTAAGTCCCATAATGTGATAGGTGGAAAGCCTATCGCCAACCGGGCACGTTTCCAATCCCGGCAGACATTTTTTTATTAGAAAATTGGAAAAATCCAATTTTCTTTTTGTTGGCCGACCCGGGATTCGAACCCGAGACCTCGTGCAGTCAAGTCCAACACCCGGACCGCTCAACCACAGAGGCAATACCTAATAAATCAGATATACCTAATAAATTTTGAGTCAAAAAGCTGGACTCGCTTTGCATAATTCTGTGCTTATCCCAACGTTATTGTATGGAAGTGAGAGTTGGGTATGTCAGAAAGATCATGAAAGTAGGATAAATGCGGTCGAAATGAGAGCACTACGGAAAAGCTGTGGTGTAACGCTCGCTGACCGCATTCGTAACAGTGAAATCCGAGAAAGAGTGGGATTGAAAGAAAGTGTTGGTGTTAAAATGCGAAAGGGCATGCTCCGCTGGTTCGGGCATGTGGAAAGAATGACAGATGAAAGATTGACAAAGCAGATATACAATGCGAATGTGGATGGATGTAGGTACCCGGGGAGACCAAGGCTGACATTTCACGATCAGATCAATCGGATATTATCCGAGGGTGGTGTCAAGAGTCTCCGAAACCGGCGTGTTTGTATGAAAAGGGTAATGAATGTGAAGGAAGCAAGACAGGTTTGTCAGGATCGTGAGGTCTGGCACTCGATACTCTCTGCCTACCCCGTAAGGGACTTGGCGTGAAGATATGTATGTATGTATGTATGTATACCTAATAAATCAGAGTTTATATTTTTAAGTTTTAAAAGACGTTCGTATGAGGATAGAGCCTTTACATTATATTATGTTAATATTTTTACTTGATAATTTCGATTTGTGCAATTGTTCACTGATTTGTGAGTTTGATCCTCCACGGTGACCAACCAGATTGGAGGATTCTGTACAAAAAGCAAAAAAAGGCGAACTTCCGATTCCCATCAACCAGTCAATCTTTGGTCTACTCTACAGAGAGTGAAGATTGCAGGTGCCACACAAATAATGTTAGAGTATGTCAATATTTTACTCTATAACAGCTAGTTAAACTGTTGCACTGTACTAGACACAAGAATATTCATGTTTATAACTAGACTCATACTTTTATTAAACATAAATATTGTACACCTTAACCAATACAAAAATGCACCATTTATTAACAAATCAATAAATTTTAATGACATGTAAAATAAAATATAACAAAACATGGAAAGTGATAAACGGAAATGCACAAGAAGTTAGTTTATCTCTAGGTCTAGAGATTTCTTCCAGCCAACCCTAAAAATTAGAATCTGTGATGAAACATAGGAAGGCATCATGCACATTAAATATATAACCTAAGGATATTAATATAAACAAACTCATAAGAATGACATATTATAAATTAATATAAATAAAATTAATAAATCTAGATAAATAAGAAACCTAAAAGTCACAAACTGTTAAGTAAGTTTGTCATGTTTCAATCGTATTTTGAAGATGGGCATGGAAGTGCTATCGCTGACCTCAAGAGGGAGTAAATTCCATAACTTGACGAAACAAAAAGTAAAGGAGCTTGAATAACAATGGGAATGAGATACAGGAAAACAAAATATTGAACTACGGCTAGAACGACACGGTGATTCAACGGAGCGTAAAAAATAAAATTGTGATGGTCATGGTAAATCAAGTGTACAGCCGCAATTAAAAAACACATTTTAATTGCTATTTTTAAAAGCGTCGACATAGAACAATTGAAAGTCTATGCTCCAGGCTATAATATAAAAACGTCAAATTTACCTGAGCTTGAATGTTGCCGAAAATTCAATTAAAACTGTTATTTCACGATAAAAGCAGCCTTTCGGTAAAATTCATTTCAACTTTGTAATGATTTAATTATAACTCAGAAATTAGCTTCTAATTTGGTATAAATTCGTGTTGTTTAGAGTAAAAAGCACTTAGAGAAAGTATCCGGTTGCGTTGACCGGGCCGTAGCCGCGGAGCGAGATGGTGACTGCCAACGCCACCCCTCGCTCATAGCCGGGCAGCGCGAAGGTCTGAGTGTGGTTTTTAGTTGGTTTGATTCCGACATAGCAAGCTGTTCTCCCCTGAGAGTAGCAGGTATCAGAGGGATTTTCTATACTATATAAAAGTATCCTGTTGCGTAACATGACGAAATCACAATCCCCATTCATGGTAATAAACAAAAAACTATTGCAAAGAAAGGAAAGCCAAGAACCGAAGTTGCTACAGAAAAGGTTAAGTTACCACCAGTTATGATATCAGTTCACCTGACTCCTGATTTGGAGAAGGATTTGTCATTAGCCAACACTTTTTTACCAAAAAAAAAACACAATTAGAGATATAAAAAAAGTGATCAGCATTTTTTTGCATTTTCAAACGAAAAATATATATATTTGGTTCAGAAGTGATGGAGAAATTGATTAACATACATACGAAATAAATGTGGGAAGCAAAGTCGGTGAAACAATGACAACGAATTAAAAATTATTGTTATTTCAAAATGTAACATTATACTCAGATACACATATTTATGAGGAGATATGATTTACGGGAACGTATTTGCTAATTACTTTATCTAAGGTTGATTACTAATTAGACTAGTCGTGTCAAAGTTTAACGCATTTGAAGCCGGATAAGTCAGGATTACTATCTGTATCATGCTAACCTTTCTAAGAGTTTTTGGTACTTTTTTTATGACATTGGAAGGCAAACAAGCAGATGGATTTCCTGATGGTAAGAAATTCCCGCCGCCTAGAGACACAAATGGTGCGTTGTCAACCTGAGGCCGGGATGTTAGGCCTCGAGCAAAAGTAAGTTTTGCACTGGTTGCATTTTGAGTAAGCTCCCAATACCGGATTACAGCAACCTCTATTAGGGATACCTCGCATTTGTGGCCAAGAGGTCCTTTACTGGCGTGGACTATGGTGAGTTGGCAACCAGAAGCCGGGATGTTAGGCTTCGAGCAAAAGTAAGTTTACCGGCTACCTTACCCTCCGAACCGGAACACGTCATGACGTTATGGCGGCAGGAATAGGTAAGGTGGTGGTACTAATCCGGGTGAGTCGTTGCGAAACTCTACCATCTAGTCAGATATCACGGTATTAGTGACGGTAAGCCTATGCTCGCCTTTTACGAGCTGCCTGGCACAGAAAGGCAAATGGTCTATTCTACAAAGGAGCCCGGACCAACACGGGGAATGAATAATGGTAGGTATGACTGTTTTTAAGATACTTTAACTCTATTAATTTTCAACCGGATTTATCTAAGTATTGATACATGTTAAGTACATTAAAAAGAACATTATTGGCAACTGCTTATACAGCTGTGTACAGAGTGTTATTTTGAATATCATGATGTTAGTACCTGAAGCAAAAACTTTGAACCCCTTTTAACGATAGTGGCGTGAACGAAGGAGTATGAAATTTGGCTGACTTACAGTTTAGGAGAAGTGCAGAACGCTAATATTTTTCAATAATAATGCACATAAAGTGCATTAAATCAATAGATAAAACATTACACGTACTACTATGCACTGGACACACACAAACAAAATATTGATAACGACAAAAGATCACAGATATAATTATATTCATAATGTTTGAAAACAAAGTAGTTGGTCTTGATAAATGAAAATGTCATTCTTTTGAAACAGATAATAGCAATAGAACCCTCATAATCTTTGAAATTTATATTTTAAGGATTTATCTATACTAATATTATAAAGAGGAAAACTTTGTTTGTTTGGTTGTAATGAATAGACTCAAAAACTACTGGACCGATTTTAAAAATTATTTCACCATTCGAAAGCTACATTATCCACGAGTGACATAGGCTTTGTTTCATCCAAATCGGTATAGTAGAAGCCAAGTTACGCAGGCGATAGTATTGAATAAAAAGATAAAAAAGTAAGAAATAAAGATGGCGTTCTTATTAAAAATAACTTATAATTAAAAATTATTATAATCGAATGTCGACCGCTAGGCGACCGCTACTTTTAATAATATTTCAATAGAGATGTCAAACATAAAATCTCCTAAGTAATGAGGATTCTAAAAATATATGTCATGACCGTAACATTATTTTAATTTTTCGTGCATTCTAGTTGTTTACTCTTTAAATAATAAGACAGAAATTTGCAAAGGGAAAGTTACAATTTTAATGTAACAAGCACAAGCGGATAAGTGATACTTAAAATAAACTAGCTGTTTGCCTGCAACGACTTGTTCAGCGTAGAATAGTTACTAAAAAAAAGTATGTTCGCGCCCATATCCCCGAAGAGGCAGAGGCACAACCAGGGCACCCACGACTAGCCGAAGATACTAAGTCCCATAAAAGGATAGGTGGCAAGCCTATCGTAAACCGGGCACGTTTCCAATCCCGACCAACATTTTTCATAAGTTTTGGCCTTCACGTAAGTATTATGCCATTAGTCAAGTAGAAATTTGTATCAAATTTTATATCAATTTTAATCAATTATATATAGTCACCAGTCATAAGTCGTCAATAAGTAATGTGAGGCTCTTGGTTGAAGCGGTGGCCTCATTACTCAAGCTCGTGTCATGAGATTTGGCGGCAACGAGGAAATACACGATACGCTTCATGATTATTTCATTTGTGCACTTTCACTGAACAAAATTGTATAAAATGCCACTAAAATTAACTAATTTCACTCAATATCAACACGAAATTCAATAATTATGAAAGAATTCCTACCATCTTTTCTCTCGATGGCACCAAAAATCCCTTTGTGAGATTTGAGAATAACATTGCAAATGAATTTTTTAGTTTATGCCATATCAGTTAATGTGTTTCTCAAGAAAATGTGAAAATTAATGAAAAATTACTGTTTTTAACAATTATATGAAAATTAGCAGTCAGGGCCGACTAAGATGCAAAAAAGTTGCTCTTCTGTCGCAATATTTACAGGGAAATTCCAAGAAGCCTTTCTTTGGAGCATGTCCAATGTGTGCTCTATGGTGTTTAGGTGTATATATTATGTCAGGTATAATTTATTATCTTATAAATAGCCTACCGGTTTCGCTTATGACAGCATTATCAGGGCTAGAGTTTGTAGTTTCAGTAAATTAATTATAAGTTATACGTAAAACAGTACAAGTGTTTCTTCATTTAAAAATATTAGTAGTTGGAAGATGTACAAAAGCGCCGACGATAGAAAATATCAAAAGTTAAAATGCTGTTATAAAACTATGGAACCCTTCAAAAGCGAGTTTGACTCTCAATTAGTCAGAAAGTGGCATTTTTGTTTAGCGCAGCGAAAGGAAAGCTATAGACAAAAAATACAGTATACACTCCAGGCAGTAAGAAAAAAAAAAGCGTACTCTGTGTTGCGTGATACTCCTGGTGTTGCGGATGTCCGTGAGCGGTGAAGGTCACTTACCGTCAAGTGACCCACTTGCTCGTTTGCCGCCTCTTGTATATAAAAAAAATGTAATTCATTAACCATTGTCCAATTTCCTTCACTGTTTTCTGTTTTGTGTTATGTGCTTCACATTTTTTTAAATGTTTTTTTTAAGATATTAGAAGACAAATAGAAGGTAAGATGGTAAGGTAAGGTGCGCTGACAAACTGAGGCCGGGATGTTAGGCCTCGAGCATAAGTACTTTTGTTTTCCGGCTACCTTATCCTCCTAACCGGAACACGTCAACGGCAAGGACTAATATTATGGAGGCAGGAATAGGTGAGACGGTGGTGGTAATTATATTTATTTGCCCTGTAAACAAATCAAGTCATAAATTTTGTAATTTAGAAGTTAAGGACATATCACCACTGGGTACAATGTGACCTAATAACTTGCAATGCGGAATGTAGAGACAAATTTAATTGTGCAGGTCATCATAAGCTGGTTTTTGGACTAGGTAATAAATTGCATCACCCACGGTTGCCTCAACCCATCAGGAGACACGTGTGTTTGTTCGTTGATCTTTCACATAAAACAAAAGATGAATATTACTTTCCCCCAATGTTTTTCATAAAGTTAATTAACCGGCTATTTATCGCTGGCGTAAAATGAGTTCGTTTTCTGATTTGAAACTTTTACTGCCAACGGATATCCGTAACACCACAGATAATATATTGTCTACCATTAAGGTGTACGCTCTTTTTTTTTAAAAAGTAAAAGTATCCAATTGAACAAGCTTCAAGAATGTGATTTACCTGGATTGTTGTACATAGTTAAGTCTTTATCGTAATAAGAATGTTAACGTATTTCACCACATTATTTTTTATCATTCTTTTATTAGCTAAGTACCTATGTAGATATAATACGTATCTGTAGGTATTTGTTTTCCAAAGTCTGGGAACATGTTTTTCAGACATTTTTAACAGTCAAATTCGATTGAAACTTCATACACTTTTGAAGGGCTGCGGAAGGCATCACTGGCCGAGACAGTAGTACATCCATACTTCAATACACTCAAAGTATAGTTTATGAAGTATGTCCGTTGCACTTTCATGGCTAAACCGCTGAATTGAATTAGGTATAACTTGTTGCTATGAATCAGAATCAGAATCAGAATATTCTTTATTCACATGAACCATACAAGTGGTATTTGTGCGCGTCGACATTAAACTACCACCGGATCGGAATCGCGGCCTCACACTGAGAAGATCCAGCGAAAGAAACTCAGCGGGCTTGTCTTTTTTCAATAATAATATTGACAATATAATCTAGCTTAAACATACAAATTACAATCTGATTTTAACTTAAATATAAGGTACAACAAATTACATTACAAATTGCAGTGGGAGATTGAAATCTCTATCCCCAAGCATGTTCATCTTCCAAATAATCTGAGACCGTATAATAATAGCCTTTTTGACATAATTTTGCTTTGATACATTTTTTAAACTTACTAATAGGTAGATCTCTAATATCAATGGGCAGCTTATTGTAAAAACGTATACATTGGCCGAAAAAGGATTTACTAATTTTAAGAAGACGAGTTTTGTATACGGCTAGATTATTTTTATCTCTCGTATTTATATTGTGAACATCACATTTTTTTGTAAACATACACAGTTTTTTTTGACATACATTAAATTCTCATAAATGTATTGAGAACTGCAGGTTAAAATGTTTTCAAATCAGAATACTCAGAGTCCGCAGCAGTGGGTGACCAGCATACTGGACATAGGCCTCCCCCAAAGAGCGCCACAAGTCACGGTCACCAGCCGCTTGTATCCAGCGACACCCCGCGACTTTGACCAGGTCATTAGTCCAACGGGTGGGAGGTCGTCCAACACTACGTCCTCCGGTGCGGGGCCGCCACTCGAGAACCTTTCTTCCCCAGCGGTCATCGGTTCTTCGAGCAATGTGGCCTGCCCATTGCCACTTCAACTTGCTAACTCTCTGAGCTATGTCGGTTACTCTCGTTCTCTTGCGGATCACCGAATTACGGATCATCTCTCGCAGAGAAACACCGAGCATAGCTCTTTCCATAGCTGAGCGACTCTGAGCTTAAATACTAACGTATAACTGTAGTTGCTTGATTTTGAAATAATTTGCATTTAAAGTAGCTCTGCTGTCAGCATGCTCCTAGCTCATGCTCACAGCAGACTTACCTGAAACTCGTACTCGAAAATTGTAAAATATATTTGTATTTAGGAAAAATCTTGTACAAACGCTTTTTACAGTGTTTGCATAGAATCAATGTCATTATCAAAATACTAGCTGCGCCCCGCGGTTTCACCCGCGTAAGTCCCAATCCCGCGGGAACTCCGGGATAAAAAGTAGCCTATATGTTATTCTGGGTCTTCAGCTACCTACATACCAAATTTCATCGTAATCGGCTTTGTAGTTTTTGCGTGAAAGAGTAACAAACATCCATACATCCATACATACAAACTTTCGCATTTATAATGTTAATAGGATAGTAGTTTTCATTTTTCTTATTAATTAAAATGTTCAAAGAAACTTTTACAAATACGTTGTTACTTTGCGTTAGCAGAATATAATCTTCTTTTTTATTATATTTTTTTTAATTTAATTTAATTAACTAAATTGTGTAGTATGCTCACCAGCAGATTAACTTTCAAAAGCAAACCATTTTAAAATCTACCAAAGAAAATTTATACAATTAATAGGTATTAAGGGCTCTGCTGTAGAGCACAACGCTATCAGATTTTGTTCATAAACCAAAGATACACAGCCCTAGCACGACCGCCGAGTTTAGTTGTCAAAAGTGAAGTCCAAACATAAGATTGGCTTCTGTTCCCTTACCATGAGTTTACGGCTTGTTAAGTTTACTATACTAGCTACCGTCTCTGTAAATTATTTGTATGAAAACTTTGAACAGCGCCTCTATTGGTAACTAAGAGAAACACATTTTTAGACCAAAAGCCTCATCGATTTTGACATGTGACTTACCGAACGTAATAATTTTAATACACTGTGATGGTCCGGGCTCCATTGCAAAATAGACCATCTGCCTCCCTGGCAGCAAGGATCATAGGCTTACCGTCGCAAATACCGTGAGATCCTGCTAGGTGGTAGAGTTTCGCAGCGACTCGCCCGGATTGGTACCACCGCCTATGGAGGGTAAGGTAGACGGTAAACTTACTTTTGCTCGAAGTCTAACATCTCGACCTCAGGTTGGCAAAGCACCATTACCACCTCTGGTGGTAGACCTACACGCCTAGAGAGACGTCGTGAATTTCTTACCATCAGGAAATCAAAAGGAAAAAAATCTATACCAATCATGGTAAAGGCCTCTGTCTATATTTCGTAGTATTCGGCCGTCGCGTACTACTATGGCCGCACGGTATCGTTAGTGTGTATTACGCACACATACTTAGCTAGCATACAATGCCAAAAACCAACTAGCGTTAAAAGCTCGGTGCTTCCTTAAGGGTATGTTCTTGTTTTAACAAGCCATGCACTTGACCACGAAGTAAACACACGTTTTACGACACGTTAATTATACTAAGCGTCTCAAATTTATAAGATAACACAATCTGTGACGGTAATTGGTCTGATATCAAAATTCATTGCTCCCTACAAATCTGCAAACCTATAATCATTTGCAAATAATAAAGTATTATAAAAAGACGTGTTCATTACTATTAATGTATTATTAAGTAAGTTTTGTATTTTTATATTATTATTTACTTTGTTGTCTAAACATATAACAATAGCTAGAAGCGTGTTTTGAATTCATCTATTTGAAAAGTCAAGTTTAGTTATATCTAACATTTATTTTCAAAGGAAATGTGCAAATTAAAAAAAAATTGAGAAGCTGTGGCTCGCTTAGTGAATAAGCGAGCCACAGCTTCTAAATAGATTTTATGAAAACTGACTGTTTTGTTTATTTAACAGATATATTGTTAGAAGTACAGGTGAGCTTTTATGATATTAATTAAAAGCTAACGTGTTTTTTTATTTTAATACACCATCAAAAAAATCCCAGCGCAATTAACAAAATAATCTACACAAATTAATTAAACACCGGCCAATTAAGCTTTTTATTTGATATTCTATACAGTTCATTTTTTATTGTTTAGCGATAGAATAACACTAAATAAATTATTTTATATTAATGTCACAAGAATAAAAAAGGAAATTTTCATTTTTTTTGTTGTAACCTAAACCAAGCTTACGCTCAGTGTAGTCATACTCGAACTTTTACAGTAATATTTTATATGTCTTCAGTTTATTTACTTACATGTCCTTTTAAACAAAATATCTATTTTCAGAATGGAGGCTGAAATACGACGTAGGTCAATAAATAATGACACCGGCAAAGAACCCAAACTAGAAGAAGAAACAGAACAAAAACCAAAATATTGGGACCC
>NJDD01003349.1:943-22249 GCA_002245505.1 Calephelis nemesis | reverse complement strand
GTGAAACGGGGAAATCAGGCCAATAATTCATTGCTCATTAGTTTTGTTTTATACATATAAGTATGTTTACAAATGCAAAGTCTGTGCTTCATTTTTGGTTATCTGTCATAAATAATACGAGTAGTCGCCCATTGGTCGAAATTCGACCATTATAAATTTTAATATCTTGTTGATAAGAACGCCATGTTCATTTCTCAAGACCAACTACTATGTTTTCAAACTTTAAAGTGCGCCATCTGTGATCTTTTATCGTTATCATCAATATACTTGTTTGTGTGTGTCAAATGCATGGTAGTGTGGGTAATGTTTTATTTAATGTATTTTATAAACAACATTATTGAAACTCACTTCTTCTACACATAAACTATAAGTGTGCCATGTTTTATTATCCTGCGTCCGCGCAATTTTCGTAAAAAGGGGTCCAAAGTTTTGTCATCACGTACTAATATACATGATTACGTATTTAAGAACGAGACACATCTCAGTCAATACAAAGTTATTACCTTCTATTGTAATATTTATTATGAAACTAGCTAACCCGACATACGTTGTTTTAATTTGAACGAGTACAGCACCTAGCAATACTATACTTTACTACTTATTCTATTACTTTTTTTATATATATAAGAGGAGGCAAACGAGCAAGTGGGTCACCTGATGGAAAGTGATCACAGCCGCCCACGGGCATCCGCAACACCAGGAGTATCACAAATGCGTTGCCGACATTTAAGGAATGAGTATGCTCTTTTCTTGAAGGTCCCCAAGTCATAATTGTTTGGGAATACCGCCCACGGTAACTGATTCCACAAAGATGTTGTGCGAGGTAAGAAATGTCTTCGGAATCGCACAGTTGTAGATCGCCACGTATCAAGATGGTGGGCATGATACTTCAAACTCTGTCGCGAAGTCCGAAGGTGGAAATCAGCGGCTGGAATTAAGCCAAACAACTCCTCAGAACATTCCCCATGATAGATGCGGTAGAAAACATTGAGGGACCCAACATCTCTACGCAGCGCCAAGGGATCAAGCCGATTGGTAATTGCCCGGTCATTGACAATTCGAATTGCTCTACGTATGTGAAATGTACAACAAAAGTTATAAAAATCAGTCGAGCCATTTCGAAGAAATACGATCTTAGACACCTTGACACACTTTATTTATAAGACGATTAAAAGAAAATAATTTAATCTTGCAAATAAAAGTTATTAAACTTAAAAAAATGGCGTCAAGAGTTTTTTGAATAAAATTTAAACAAAATTCATCAAATAAAAACAATGATTTGTATCTATTTAAGTACTTCTATGTATTAGTATTGTTGACTAACATCCATAACATATAATTTGCTTACTTTGGGGTTAGATTCTATTTGTATAACTTGTCCAGTTTTTTTTAATGAAATTTATTTTTTTAAAATTGGTATAAGCAAGAAAGTCCCATCTATAAATTTTCATTAAGTTTTATCTTTGGAAAACTGTTTTCGGCATAAATTCTTTCTTTAATGAAGAAAAGAACAGCAAAGGCACTGATTTAAGTAGTTTTTAATTAGAAAATTTTAAATAATTTGGAGTTTGCTATTGAATTTACAATAGGCCTTATATCCCGGCCACAGGACAGCGATGCACCTGTGACATCTATGGTGTCTATTGGCTACGGTTATTTTAACTCTAAAATGAAAATTTTTAAAAGTAAAGTTACTTATACCTTATCAACATCTTTGTGGAATCAGTTACCGAGGGCGGTATTCCCAAACAATTATGACTTGGGGACCTTCAAGAAAAGAGCGTGCTCATTCCTTAAAGGTCGGTAACGCATTTGTGATACTCCTGGTGTTGCGGATGCCCGTGGGCGGCGGTGATCACTTTCCATCAGGTGACCCACTTGCTCGTTTCCCTCCTCTTATATATAAAAAAAAAATGTATCACGGGTTATCACCCGTATTAACACTAAAAACTCACGGCGCGGTTTTATCCCACGCCCGCGGCGGTCGCGGTTCTGCGATTTATTTTAAAACTCACGAGGGGGCTAATTTTTGGTGTTGGTCCGGGCTGGAGTAACACGGGGAAAGCCTAACTCTGAAGATCTACCGCGTGGCTTGGGTTTGGATTCCGACGAGGTCAGAATTTGTGTGATTATTAAATGTCTGCAGTTCTGGATCTAGGTTTATTCTGATATCTATTGAAGTATTTCTTGGAATTAGAACCGTCGACTAACCCTTATAATAAATAAACATGGTTTTAATTTGCTTACTTTGGGATTAGATCAGTTTATGTTACACTAGCGGCCCGCCCTGGCTTCGCACGGTTATGAAACAAATAAATAAACCTTCCTCTTTAATAACTTTATCTACTAAATAAACCACATTAAAATCCCTAGCGAAAGATTAAAGCATACAGAGGGACATGGGGACATAGGGACAGTGAAGACTTTGTTCTAGTATACTATGTAGTGATGTACTACAGGGATATTTATTTATAGATTCAATATCTCAACAACCTTGCTGTTTGATTTACAGAAAGTCGGACAAACAGATATATTTATAAATTGTGTTATAAAGTTTCCTTATATCACATGACCTAAGACTATCAGAGGTTGAAATAGATAAAACATTTTCCTTTGTCCGATTTTGCTTGTTATCTATATCTGATTGCGTTGTCTAGGTATAAATTATTTATTAATCAGCTATATGTTATGTCTATGTTTCTGACTATGTTGGACAAAACTAACTAAATCATGGTGATTTCCATTTTGCATACTTAGAAAAAAGTTGAATTTTGCATACTTAGAAAAAAGTTTGCATACTTAGAAAGGTCGTATGTTCGATTTCTATTTTTTTGAAGTGAAAACTTCTTTAGCGGCGTTGCGTACTTTTTTTGGAATGGGTAAAAACTTCTAAACTCGCGTCAGATCGTCAGAACGTAAGACGGCGACTGCGCATGCGCGAATAAGACAACGCGAGTTTAAAAATAAAACGTAGATTTATTGCTGTTTTTGTATTGCTTAGATATTTCCGAAGAGTATAGGATGCGCAATGCGCATACGCATCAATATACCTATCATTACATTCTTAGAGATAGCAGATACGTATAATATCAACTGACATTGCTCTATTTGTTCCATCTTGAAAATAAGCTTATGTGTAGACGATCAGTGTTTGATGTACAAATAATATTACGACACTCCTAGCCATCACGTGGTCTTACTTTAGCGAGTTATTGTCAAGCCAAACGTTTTTTTTCTCGATATGAAAATAATAGTTGTGCATAAATGATAGTACTTTCATACTGACAATTAAAGCAATTCGTGCAAAATTATTCCCTAACAATCCCAAAATATCAAAAACGCACAAAATTAATGTTCAAGTTTTCACTTTTGCCGGCACTCCCGGAGTGCAATCCGTCTTTTTTACTTACGTTATCAATTTCTCCGGCATTTCTTACCCAATATAAAATAGCACAAATTTTGAGGTTCCATTGCCTGAACCTCGATGGTTGCGCTCTTCTAAATAAATAATTAAAGAATATAATCTGTATCTGACAATGGATTCTCAGTTCAACCGTTTTGTGGACCTGGATGACTTCATTATTAAAATCAAATTCTTTTTTTTGCGGTATCACTAAACCAACATTATTTAGACAAGTGGTTGGCAAGTGGTCGAAATTCGACCATAAAAAATTTTAGCAAAGAGAATATTATAATCACTACGTTTTAAATTTTAGTTAAAAGTTATTAGGTTTTTTTTTATTAGTATGGTTCTATTGTCAATTACCTTTTTGATAAAAAGCCCATCTTCATTTATCAAGACCCAAACACAATGAATATAATGTATGCGACATTTGTGTTCTTTTATCGTTATCAATATATTTGTTTGTGTGTGTCAAATGTATGGTAGTATGTGTAATGTTTTATTTTTTGACTTAAAGAAAGAAAAGAAAGAAAGAAAATATATTTGTTTGCGGAATATGTGTGTTAAGGTTGTTAGAAAATTATTTAAGCTTTCCAACATATTCTACCACATTGTGGTGTGCAAATATTGAAATATTTTTTAAAAACTGATTATTTAGTTATATGTATACACAATGTTTAAATATTCATTTAACAAATAGTTTTATTCTTATTACAATTTGAATTATAACTTACAAACAATTTTAAAATGTTAATAATTTTAACCCTGTCTACCGTAAACACCTAATAAGCGTTATTATTTATAAATATTAGCGTTCTGTATTTCTCCTACACACAAACTATAAGTGTGCTAAATTTCAGACACCTCCGTCTAGGGATAAAACGATACCACTGGGGTATCGACACTTTACTTAATACTGGTATTGGTCGTCAAATATCGATATTTACTCAGTATCGATCACAAAATATCAATACTTACTAGTATCGCATCGTTTTTGGAAAATTTTGAGTGAAACCCGTAACAAGTATTGGTATTCTTTATTGAAAAGTACTAATAATATTATAACATAAAATAATAATTTTTAAGATACTCCCGACCATGAGTGTCGCGGGTAAACGCTAGTACAACACGATACCTTCAAAATAATTAATAAAAAAAGTCCGTTTTTGTGGTGTTGTTAAAGAAAATCAACATTTGTAAATGTCTTCCGGTTAAACTTTTTCGGGCATAACTTAACAAACTTGTCAACTGCCAAGGCTGCTATCTACACAAAACTAAGCCTAGGATGCCTTCAGAAACTTCAATTTAGGATAAACTTTTTTTTTCAATGTTAAAAGATAAACATCCATTATGTTAATTTACATAAACCATAAAATTTACTGATATGACTACTTTTAACACATACTTATTCGAAACTTCATTTAAAAGTATCGATACTAAAATTTAATTGGTGTCATATAAAGTATCGAGTGCTTACTTGGATTCACTCGTATCGTTTCATTCCTACTTCCTCCATCCTCGTAATTTTCTAAAAGAGAGTTCCAAACATTTTTGCTTCACGTATTAATTAATATTATGATAACGTCGATGCTTATTTTAGACCACTTTTATTTAAGAAAAAAAATTAATAATTTCGTTATTTCAAATTGTAATCAAAATATAATTTACTATGCGTCACTAATATAAAATTTTAAATTAGTTAGTCTTAGACTTGGACTAACCTAAACTAATAAACAATAAACTATTATTTAGCCTAATATTTTTTTTTCAAGTCGTTAAATAAAGGTAAGTATTATCTTTTTATTGTTTCGTAATTACAGATTTATTTTCCTCAGAAATTTAATAATTTTCGATATGCTATCTTCGCTATCTTAAGCTTAGTTCAGATTTAAACGTAATACTTGTTACTACCTACGTGACGTTTTTGATAACGAATAGAGAACAAAGACGTTAAAGGCCATTGCCAATAATAATTAACATAATTTAAGATAAGAGATAGGCAACTATGGATTAGTTACTAGATACTATTACTATTAGTTTTCAATAACTTAATAAAATATCCTAACAACAAATCTCTAGTAGGCCTATCTCTATCTGTAGATAGGTCATTTGCAAAGACAGTGAAACAATATGTTATCTTAGTGTCACTGACATTAGTAAAAAGAAAGAAAAAGTACTGCGTCGTTTTTATTCTTTTTTTTTGTATAAGTCTAAGTTATCTAATCATAAGAAATACACATCGGCTGTCGACACCCAACATGCTATTGCAAGTGTTGCCATCTTGAAGTTAATGATTTTCGCGAAAGTTTATAAGCTTAGTATACTTCTTTTCAAAATACTATGTTCAACAACAACGTTAGCTATCAAAAAACCGAGACGCAATTGGTCTTTGCATTCAAAAGCTTTGATGTCTCAGACATAAAAAAACACACACGTACGCATACATGCACACAGACATGTCAAACTTATTACAGTAGTACTATTTAAATTATGAGCTTCGACTTTACACTTATTATTCTTTTTAAACTTGATACTTTTATTTTTAAATTGGCTGACCTAATCCAAATTTAAGCAAAATGATTAAATACGTGTACTAGCAACTCTATATAGATATCTTTAAAGTACATTCGGATTTCCGAAGCTTGACGAATATAGCCGAAGCGCATAATTTAAATAGTACTACTGTACAACCCTCTATTTCCATCAGAGGTTAAGTAAAAAGAGAACAAATAAGAAACTTATATAAGATTTATCTTTATATATGTAATTCTTCTGTGAGTGTATATGTCACTGAACTCCTTCTAGACGGCTGGACCGATGTTGATGAAAGTTTTTGTGCGTTTTCAAGGGAATTCGAGAATGGTTTAGATTTACAATTTGGTCTCCTGGAAAATGTTTTATTAATTAATTTTTTAGTAACAAGTACTCGTTGATTTTGGAAAATTTAACATTGGGTCCGACAGACTGCGCTACTGTCAAAGCATTAATGTCAAGCGATACGAAGTTTGCTGGGCAGCTAGTATACATATAATACAGGTACGTGAAGGAAGAGGCAAAATAACATTTAGGTGGATGGGGAACCTTCGGCAACAGCTAATCACCAATGTATCTGAAAAACGTGTAAAATAACCGATAAAACCGCTCCCAGTTTGCCAATAACGCCAGGTTTAACCCGGCTTTATTTTATCCTATCACGGAATAATGCGTACTTATGGTTCATGTTACCATTGTGATAGTATCGAAGGGTTGTCACGTCGTTTCGTCATCGTCGTCAGTATATTTAGTGCAACTGCACTCGATATTTGTTGGTTATTGTCGTTAATTGTTATTTTTATTGCATTGTTATAGTAACGTGAACTTTACCACGTTTTTCTTATCATATACTGACACCTCGTATTATTGCAATTTTAATATGTTATCATTCAGGCATGTTAATTGTTTTATAAATAATAAAAGATTATAAATAAACGTATAGAAAATGTAAGATGGCGATAGAAAAAACATAGATGCCTATTACTATTGCATTTTTTTCGAATTTTGCCAATCAATGTGACATTTACCAAAATTTTCAAATTTTTTTTTCCGCTTGCCATATAAACAATATATTTTAAAACAAGCTAAAACAGCTGAAATTTAGAAGAAAGTGTAATATGTCTTTTTCCAAAAAGATGTGCACTGAAGAAATATGTGTATTAATTTGAACTTGGTATAACCATTTGATAGAGTTACCAAAACAATATGGGAAACATTTAAGCACATAAGCACGGTCGCCTCTGTGGTCGAGCGGTCCGGGTGTTGGACTTGACTGCATGAGGTCTCGGGTTCGAATCCCGGGTCGGCCAACAAAAAGAAAATTGGATTTTTCCAATTTTCTAATAAAAAAATGTTGGTCGGGATTGGAAACGTGCCCGGTTGGCGATAGGCTTGCCACCTATCACATTATGGGACTTAGTATCTTCGGCTAGTCGTGGGTGCCCTGGTTGTGCCTCTGCCTACCTCTTCGGGGATATGGGCGTGAAGATACTTTTAAGCACATTTTACTCAACCATAAGTACAGTTAACTGTTTTGCAAGACATAATATGAAGATATAAAACTAAATTGGTTTAGTTCTGTAGAGTTTGTCTTGAATTTGAGTCTAAATTGGTATGCAGCAAGGTGTACGTCTGAGTCCCCTATTTTTCTTACAATTTATCTATTAACAATGTCACTACTTAAACCTACTGAAGCTAGTGTCTTTGCACATACATGCAAGCAACAAAATTAATAACTGAAATAGTTGAAAAGTGAACAAAAATGAGCTTATCTTACTATTAATGTCAATCTCTTTGTAACATAATGATAAATTAAAAGTGTTACATAAATATTACAAGTGTTTTTTCTTTAAAATACGAGTAGTTTGTAGTATTTGGATTTATCTTTTGTTAATGATAAGAAAATTACTACATCGATTTGGTTTTTGTATTTATTATTAAAATTATTAAAAGGAGTAGAGATACATTTTTTGCCAATGTATAATAATGTCTGTGAGATACGGACGGATAGGCAGACAGATGAATCTATAAGGGTTCCGATTTTCAGCCTTTGGGTACGTCGCTCTAAAAATTGTGCACAGCTACGAGAAAAAGTAAAAATATATTTATAAAAGTAGCAATGTATACGAGAATCACAGAATAATGATGATTTGTATTACATATAATAAGCAGTAACATAACAAGAAATTAATGATCCATCTGTCAACGATGCGCTAATGATTACAAGATAATTGGTTGTAATAATTACAATTTGATATTAAAACCTATGTTTTACTATTAACCCATTTTTTTGACACGGACAATTATTTAATACAAGTTATACCTGTAACTTTACTCGTCTGCAATGAACTCTAATCCTTACTTAAATTAAAAAAAAACGATATACCTACCTACATCGTAATACTCGTAAAGAAAGTTTGGCATTCACGTTTTTAAAATGTTTACAATTTATTACAAAAGGAGAATGGGCAAATTACTATGAACTGCGTCCCAACTAGTGTAGCGAGACACAGTGACAATCATTTACATATAATCTTTGTTTTCGAAATATACGTCGACGTTAATAAAAATAATAGTCAAAGAAAATGAAAAATAGAAAATAATATTAAGACTGCTAAATTTCTTATATTACAGTTATTAAATTAAGTATTTATCTATCTATTTAAGTATTTCTATGTATTAGTATCGTTGACTAACACCCATAACACAAGCATATAACTTGCTAACTTTGGGATTAGATTCAATTTGTGTTACTATTCCAGGGGGTATTTTTTTAAGAGTAATGTTAGTTTAAATCTCTTACTAAAAATAATAAAAGAAAAAATAAGAAAACGTGAAATTGACCATTACTTTTTATTTTACACTTAATTACACATCATCCAAAAGGCTAGTCGTACTTTGAAAATTGTTTAAAAAAAAAGTATCTTCACGCCCATATCCACGAAGAGGTAGGTAGAGGTATAACCAGGGCACTCACGATTAGCGGAAGATACTAATGCCCGATTTCACCAAGAGCCCCTACATTTAGGGGACCTTTTAACGTGTTTTAGGGGACTGTTTTATATGGAAACAGTCCCATAAGTAACGTTAAAAGGTCCCCTAAAGTATAGGGGCTCTTGGTGAAATCGGGCATAAGTCCCACAATGTGATAGGTGGCAAGCCTATCGCCAACCCGGCAAATCAGGAGCAACATTTTTTTTATTAGAAAATTGGAAAAACCTAATTTTCTTACACGACCCAGGATTCGAACTCGGGACCTCATGCAGTCAAGTCCAACAATTGAACCGCTAGACCATAGAGGCGATGCGTCTGCTATACTTTGTGCTATATTTTGTTCAGATCAATTCAGTTGAATCGGGGTAAATCGATCTCAAACATTCTAAAATGTTAAAATTATATTCTGCTGGCCATTTTTAGGCATATTATTTATATGCAAGTAGCAATTAATAATAAATATTCCTGGACAAGTTACACAAATTGAATATAATCCTAAAGTAACCAAATTATATTCTTGTTATACGGGTGTAAGTTAAAGATTTTAAAACATAGAAATACTTAAATAAATGCCAGACTAAATTTAATAATCACCCAACCCGGAAATACAGACATCTAAATGTTTATCACACAATTGCCTCGCTCCGTCGGGAATCGAACCCGAGCCGTGCACTTGATCGTTGTAGTTAGGCATGTATGCTAGCCACTCGACCAACGAGGCGGTCAAAATATTTAATATGTTTCGTATATATTTAAAATGTCTCCAATTTACAGAATGTTTTGAGTTTCGGACTTTATTATTCTTAGTTTGTTGGTATATGCATGTGTCTGCGATCCTTTTTATTATTTTAAATTTTATTTATGAATCTGTAATATTCTGCGAAACTGATCATTCCGTTTTAGTATATTTTATTGAAGATATTTTCTGTCCTACTAGATCTGTTTTGATTAAACATAGCTTTCTTTTGATGAGTGAGCTATGTATTTAATTATTGAAACAAGTTCAAAATCCCGAAAAAATTACGGACTGTCCATGATGCCGTAACAAACAGATAAGCAAACTGACAAAATAAACAAGTTCTTTCTGAATAATTAAGGAACGCTTCTGAATTATTCAAACGCAAACCAATCAACTGTTTTTTTTTAATATGCTTCTTCTCTAACCATTTTTAAAGGCTTTTTTTATGATACTGGATGGCGAACTAAGCAGACGGATTTCCTGATGGTAAGAAATTCACGTCGCCTAGAGATAAAAGGCGGTAATGGTGCGTTGCCAACCTGAGGCCAAGATATTAAGCCTCAGCAAAAGTAAGTTTACCGGCTACCTTAACCTCCAAACCGGAACACGCCATGACGTTATGGCGGCAGGAATTGGTTCAGGCGGTTGTAACAATCCGGGTGAGTCGCTGCGAAACTCTAATACCTAGAAAAATATATTTTTATTATATTGTTATATAAATTTGTATATTATTATATATTATATAGTAATATTAGCTATGACTGGGGTTTATAAAAATGGGTTCACAAGAAGGGAAATTACAAGCGTTTGTTCGAATATACCCTTGTCGAAGTTGCTAGTATACACACGTACAAAATATTATCATAATGTTGGAATTTCAAAAGATAGTATTAGACTCGATAAGAGAACATTTTATTGATATTGAATCGGTTGCGATGTAACATATCCGATAATAATGAGTGAGGCAATAATTGTTGACGATATTCAGTTGGATGCTAGAATAGATTCCATTTTTTGAAATAAGTATTTTGTAATTTGCAAAAAAAATTTTTTTTATAAGAAAATTTCTAATAGATACAAGCTCATCATCATCATCAGCCGAAAACGTCCACTGCTGGACGTAGGCCCCCCCTAAAGAGCGCCACAAGTCACGGTCACCAGCCGCTTGTATCCAGTGACTCCCCGCGACTTTGACCAGATCATCAGTCCACCCGGTGGGAGGTCGTCCAACAGTACGTCCTCCGGTGAGGGGCCGTCACTCGAGAACCTTTCTTCCCCAGCGGTTGACGGTTCTGCGTGCAATGTGGCCTGCCCATTGCTACTTCAGCTTGCTTACTCTCTGAACTATGTCGGTTACTATCATTCTCTCACGGATCACCGAATTACAGATTATATCTCAAACTCAAACTCAAACTCAAAATATATTTATTCACATGGATCTATACAAAGATTCTTGTGACGCGTCTATATAATACTAAAAACTACCACCGGATCGGAACGCGGCCACACACTGAGAAGATCCGGCAGGGAAACACCGAGCATAGCTCTCTCCAAAGCACGCTGAGCGACTCTGAGCTTATTTAAGAGGCCCACATTTAACGGCCAAGTTACAGTTCCATATGTCATCATATAACCCGAGTTTCATAAACTTTTGAAATTTCTTTATTTTCATAAAGCTGAAAGTTTCTTAGAACAAGGTTTTTAACACTGGTTAGCTTGGATCAGATGTCAAAGACTTTAAATAAAATACGAACTAACTTTCCTATAGCACATTTTGCTTTGGAAACACAATACAAAACAAAGGAAATTAGGGCATTTTATTGCCTTTGACCTTTAAACCTTAAAAAATAAGACCTTTAAATTTTAAAAAATGGTGTTACGTATTTCAGTATTTTAAATTGTCTGTTAATTGTATCGTTAAATTGGGTAAACACTTGTCCTTTTTTTTTCTAACCCCAAAGAAAGCAAATTACATGCTTGTGTTATGGGTGTTAGTAAACGATACTAATACATATAAATACTTAAATAGATACCAGAATATATTTAATAAACACCCAGACCCGGAAATGCACACATCTAAATGTTCATCACATAAGTGCCTGGCCCCATCGGGAATCGAAGCCGAGCCTCGTGGTTAGTCGATGTAGTTAGGCTTGTACGTTAGTCACTCGACCAACGACCACTAAAAGATGTTTCCCCAGCTACCTGGCATAAATTGCGAAATTTTCGCATCTAGTGTAGTAAACTGTAGTCACTAAAAAATGTCTTCGAGTCCATATCCCTGAAGAGATAAGCAGAGGCAAAACCCGGGCACCCACGACTAGAGGAAAACACTAAATCCAACTATGAAGTAGGTGGCAGGCATATCGCCAAAGTGGCACATATCCAATCCCGAGCAACATTTTTCTTTATTAGAGAATTGGAAAAACCACATTTTTTTTGCTGCCTAACACCATCGAACCCGGGAGACCTCACAAAGTCAAGTCCAACACCTGAGCTGCTTGACCGTATAGGCGATTGTTGACACTATGATACTTTTATTTGTAGTTAGCTGTAATTAATTACGCACACTTCCGGCCGCATTCCGTGTGTGGATTAGTTTAAAGGATAATTACAAAGTTTAAAGAAATAGATTAGATTAAAGGTTAATTGAAATCTCTAAACACACACAGATGTATTGGTAGTACTTTAATATGTAATACGATCAGAAATGTCGCTAAATTACCAAGGACTGAACTGTACCGAGTGAGTTTTGAAGTAATGATTGTACCGTTAGGTGCGTTATTGTGATGTGTGTTACATCACCTTTCCGCGTGATATTACTTTTGTGATATTACTCGCATCACCTACCCATAACTAATATATAACTCAAAACGTAGTCAAACGGTGTGTGGTTCTATGTGAAAGATACATACCAGTATAGAGGAAAATATGTTTTAAGCCCAAAACGTTTTATTTGTATTTTTATTGGTCTATTCCCAGTTTCCCCCGAATGCTTTCCCCCGAACGGGAAAAATGGGAATTTTTGTTGCATCTGTCCCCGAATTCAAAATCGGGGAAAACTGGGAACAAAATCGTCCCATCTTCCCCCGAAATATTATTTAATTTATAAATCCTTTTAGTGAACTAATAATGTCTACTGATATTATTGAAATAAACTTGAGTATTTTACAGGAGTGATTAAAACAAAGTTTGGTTAGCTATAGTACATTGTTATAATAAAACAAAAACAAAAATAAAGTAAGTGTAGGTACCGAAGTATAAAAATATTCCTTAAAAAACCTTATAATAAAACTCTCATCTCCTTACATTATTAAATAAATGTAATAC
This sequence comes from Calephelis nemesis, assembly GCA_002245505.1. Lineage (NCBI taxonomy): Eukaryota > Metazoa > Arthropoda > Insecta > Lepidoptera > Riodinidae > Calephelis > Calephelis nemesis. Next base: position 9,251 of record NJDD01003349.1, on the reverse strand, counting down.
AATGAGCAGGGCAGGCACATACTTTTACAAAAATCAACAACTTACATACTAACAACCACATTTATCACAGCATGCAAAATCACAGAATACTCAGATTGATTAGATTTGTTATTAGTATCTTGCTTTAAAATTAGTCTTACTTTTGTAACAATAACTACATAAAATCAATAATAATTAAGCATAGTCTGTATTTTTCGATTAAGTTTTTTATTACCTTAATTTTGTTGAAATCAACACTTGTATCAAAACTACGAAGTAATTTCACTTACCATTTTAGAAGTGAATTTCTGGTTTGCACTTTCTTTTTTTTTTTCTTTTTTTTTCTTCACGCCCATATCCCCGAAGAGGTAGGCAGAGGCACAACCAGGGTACCCACGACTAGCCGAAGATACTAAGTCCCACAATGTGATAGATGGCAAGCCTAACGCCAACCTGGCACATATCCTATCCCGAGCAATAATTTTTTTCATTAGAAAATTGGAAAAACCCAATTTTCTTTTGTTGCTCGACCCGGGATTCGAACCCAGGACCTCATGCAGTCAAGTCCAACAACAGAACTGCTAGACCACAAAGGCAATTTAATTTTATTTTATTTATTTATTGATTTTTTTTTATTTCCAAAAAGCTTTAACTATTTTTTTAAACAAGGGATAGAAAAAATACTTGTGTTGTAGATGTGTACGGACACTGATAAATACAAGGCATAACTAATGACTACTTCCATGATATTTTGTATGTTATACTTTTTTTAAATCTGTCGGTTGGTATTGAAGGTTAAAAATGAAAAAAAAGGAACATGTTATTTTTTTCTACAGTAACATGTGTTACTGCCGCTAGCACATCATTCAATATAAATTTGAAAATCATTAATTTATTTTTGCAAAAGAATTTATGCACTAAGCAAACAAAAGTTACCTTGAAGTAGAATTTAGTTAGAAATGATAAAATACATAATATGATATATTTCGTTGACAGAGTAACATATGACTATTAATACTATACAAATTATTAACTCCTTAAGCTGGTGTCTAATTTCTTGCTACGTTTGTGTTAAACTGGATGTCATTGAGAGCCTACCTACTAAGTCCTATAATTTTTGAATTACAGGCTTAGTAACTACTAGTCCGTCGGCATTGACTCCATATGGTCCCGGGCTTAATTTTTGTGTCAGGCAACTCAGATTATGTTGTATTAATCTTCGAATAAAATACGTTTCCTGGAATAAATAAAAGCCCGTGTGGCGATAGTTAGGTCACTTTTCACATCGTGGAACTTAAGTACATTCGGCTAATCGTTCGTGTTTTTGTTGAACCTCTGCTTACTTTTCGAGGTTACGGCGTATAATATAAGTACTTTTTTTTTTAATTTTGAGATTCAATAAGTTATAATATAGCATACAATGGAATTAAGTCAGAAAGTACAAAAAACTTTCTTATGAGATAATATACAACTAAATGACACAAAATATAAAAAACGGGTTGCACTCCGGGAGTGCCGGCAGAAGTGAAAAATTGAATATTAACGTTGTGCATTTTTAATATTTTGGAATAGTTAGGGAATAATTTTGCACAAATTGCTTTGATTATCAGTATGAAAGTACTATCATTTATGTGGTAGAATACAATATTCATTTATTGCGCAATCGTACACAAACATGACAACACGAACATATGCGCAAGTGTCCTCCGCCGTCTTACGAATTTGCGATCAGGTCGTGTCCTGACGCGAGTATAAAAGTTTTCATCTATTCCAAAAAAAGAGCGCAATGCCGCTAAAGAAATTTTCACTTCGAAAATAATCACATTTTCCGTGCTAGCGCCTGACTTCTATTACAGGTTAACTAAAACCTGAATTAAGAGATTTAGCTTACCAACTATAAATTGAAATATTATTTTTCAGGAGAATGGGTGATAATCCTGGTAACAGCTTTAAAACAAATCACAGGACACACACAGCCAGAGCGAAATTTAACGAGTGAAGAGATATATAAGCTTTTTACCCTGGAAAATCTGAAGATGGAACATTTCGCTGAAATATTCATAGGGGCACATATTGTGTCTTTCTCGATGTATTTCTTTATAGGTGGATTTTTACATGTAAGTTTGATTTGTCTGCTTAAATTGTTACATTTCATGCAGCAATAGTGGCATCTTAGACTCTTTGAAATAATATTGCTGGTGACTTTATACGCCTAATACAAGCTCCAGACTCTCACAATGTTAGCTTAAATTCTTAATATTGTGAAATATAACCATTTCACAAATTTGTGCTGAGGGAATAAACGATATCCTTATATTAATACGTGATGCTAAAATGTGGACTCCTTTTTACGAAAATTGTGCGGACGCAGGAGCATAAAATTTGGCACACTTGTAGTTTATGTGTAGGAAAAATGCAGAACGCTAATATTTTTCAATAATAATGGGTATAAAGTACTTTAAATCAATAAATAAAACATTACCCATGCTACCATGCATTTGATACACACAAACAAATATATTGATGATACCAATGAAAGATCACAGATGGCGCACTAAAAAGTTTGGAAACAAAGTAGTTGGTCTTGAGAAATGAAGATGGCGTTCTTATCAATAAGATATTAAAATGTATTATGGTCGAATTTCGACTAACGGGCGACCACTATTTATTATTATTATACAAAGGTTTAACCCCTCTGTATCAGATGTGCACACAAACATTACAACCTTTAGAGCTGCTTGCCGGTTCCTGGACTACCTGCTTTAAATTTAAAAAGAATTTAACTGTCAGATATGCCTTAATTTAACCTTATGTTAGAAACAACGTAAAAGTTACAAAATTAACCCAGAGTCCAGACTAGTGCAAGTGTGCTTTCACACGTGGCCGCTACAAAAATATGGGAATTTGCAAATTAGTTAAGAATATGTTTTTCAACAATATTACTCATACTTACATATATTCACACCAAGTCTCTTACAGGGTAGGTAGAGAGTATCGAGTGTCAAAAATCACGATCGTTGTAGACCTGCCCGACTTCCTTTACGTCTATTAGTACACTTTTCATACAAACTCGCTGGTTTCAGAGAATATTGACCTCGGACCATCTCTGTGGTGTAGCGGTCTGGCGTTGGACATGACTTCTCGGTGTCCCGGGTTCGACCGCGGGTCAGGAAACAAAAAAAATGGAAAATGTATTTTCAATTTTCTAATAAAATTAACGTTGCCCGGTTTGGATATGTGCCCGGTTGGCGATAGGTTTGCCACCTATCACATTGTGAGACTAAGTGTGATCGGCTAGTCGTGGGTGTCCTGGTTGTGTCCTGGGATCATACCTGAGCTCTGGTGGGGATGCGGGCGTGAAGATACTTACTTACCCTGGGATCATACCTGAGCGGTTTGATCACAAAGTATCCATATTCGCATGGTATTTCTGTGGTAGGCAGAGACACAACCAGGACACCCACCACTAGTCGAAGACTCTATGTCTCATATAGGTAGCAAGTCTATTACCAACTGGGCACATATCCAATCCCGGCTACGCAGGATCACATGCGGGACCTCATGAAGTAAAGTTCCACAACACCGCACCGCTAGAATACAGAAACGATAAAATAATAATAAAATTTGGTATTGTACTAAAAACAAAACCTAATCTGCTTGCTTGGTTTATAACAAAAATAAGCACATCAAAGAAGCGATCATTTTTCAGTAAAGAAACTCATGATTATTTTTCTATCTGTGTTTTTTTGCAGTGGTATTTTTACGTGAAGCGAAGACATTTAGCTCATGAGTGGAAAATTCAACCCACAAAGTGGATAACACCGGAGTTAGAGCGTCATGAGATCTTATTAGGATGTTTATCTCTCCTGGTCACGGGATCGTTCTCAGCCTTCCTTGCCTGCTACATCTTGAACGAGAACCCGTCCACTGTGTACTATCAGTTTGATGAATATGGCTGGCTTTGGTTCTTCCTGCAGTTTCCTGCCATTTTCATTTTTGCGGTAAGTTTTCTTATTACTACATAGCATAAAACAAAGTTGCGTTCTCTGTCCCTAAATATGCTTAAATTTCTAAAACTACGCAACGGGTTTTGATGCGGTTTTAAATAGATAAAGTTTTTAAAGAGGAAGGTTTATATGTATATTTTATTTTGGAATATGATGAAACAATCATCTGTTAGTGGAATGGTTTGGGTCGATTAAATACTAAAGCTAGTCACTATGTGGAAGCATCCGCATAGGCTTATCCGGATTAGGATTATCGCCTTAAATAATCTAATCGTAATGCCAGTGCTCTCAAATGTCATATTTTAGATTTGAAGGATAGAAAATTTACTCATGCAAAAAGCTTAACGTTGCAGGCTGAAGTTCGCAACTAGCCTTTGAAAATGTTTATACCTTTAGATAAAGGCGAAGTGGATTTATTGTTATTGGGGAAATATTTCTAATTGTTCGCCTTCCTATTCAAAGTATACATTTTTTTTTATGTAAATTTATTTTACATAAAATAAACATAATTTTATACACAGTATGTTTATTCAAAGTTAGACTTGGACAACGAGACAGCAGTTGGTCTAAGTTCTTTCTTTTTTGAACTTTTATTTCTGTCACTTAAAGTAATGGCATTCAAAAGTTAATATTTGTAACAAAGGATATTTCAAGACCCATAATTTAAGAAAAAGGTCCGAGTTTATTAGCAAGACTTACATCATATATTTAAATCTCATTTCAAAGTTACCGTTTTCAATTAAATTCGATTTTTATGCAAAGTCCTAATATAGTTTTTATAAATATAGGTTCATTTACAATAGTTTTTCCTCTACGTACTTATATATATAACAATTTGTTACCTACTCTTGTATTTGTATATACTACGCTTCGACAATTTAGGCTGTTACTTACACATATTTACTACTTTTTCCGCATACTACTTCGTCCACGTTGTCCGGCATAGCGTATTTTCGCAAAACTAATTACGTACTGTTAATCACCACTTATCCTGGGCCCATAACCTGATGGATTATGAGTAAAATAACTAAAGATTGAATTAATAACAAAAGGATTATTGGATAAGTAATTTACGCAACATTCAATTAAGACAAGTTGACAAGTAGAATGCAGTATGACAGACAGTTTATAGCAATCAGGTAACATGAATCAAAGACACGTAGAAAGTGGCGCCAGCAAGCGGCTCAGTATAGTACTAAAACAACATATTACACTATACATTTTTCTCCTGTGTTGCCCGTAGCTTCACCTACGCGTTAAAGTAATTCAAGCTCTCCCATGAAACCCGTTATGAAAAATAGAAGCAATACATTTTTGATGTCAAAGTTCACAAAAATTAAAAGACTATTACATACTATTACTGTTGACAGATAAGCTATTAGTGTGGGCTATGAATCCTCCTTCCCTCAAGGATATTACATTATCTGTATGAAAATTGTGATTGATGATATTATGTTATTTTATTGATCGATTTAAAAAAAGGAGATTCTCAAATCTGCTGCATGTTTTTTTGTATGTTTGTACTGCGATTACTCTGCCAATAGCCAATTGATTGTCATAGTTGTTTGAAAACTACGTGTAACTCAAAAACCACTAGTGAAATTTTGATAAAATTTGAGTAGGGCCATTTCGGGGCCATTTGCTTTCTTTTGACAAAATGTAAAAAAAATCATGATGCATACAAAGTTATTGACCAAAATGAGATCAAATATGCTATATATAGCTTAGCCTACAAAAGTTGTTTCGACTGTATAATGATATATCGCCAACATCTTTAACCTTTAAGGCCTGCCAGGTCTGTCCTCCAACTTGTATACCCTTTAAAATTAATGGTAATAATTCAACAGGATTACACCACGTACATCTTGCACCGGCTGTACCACACGCCATTCCTATATAAGAACTTCCACAAGATTCACCACAAGTACTTAACGCCCACTGCGTTCTCCGTTACGGCTATCCACCCAGTCGAGATCCTACACATCCAACTGTCATTGGCTTTGCCACTTTTCTTCGTTCCCGTCCATTGGCGTGAGTATTAAACAAAAATAAATAGTTTTGTTACATTAAGTCAGTGTTGATGTTAATTTTTTTTTTCGTCGTCATTGTTAATATATGTCTGTTTCTGAGTTTGTGTCTGCTGCTGTTTATGTCTGCATCTGGGTTCTTGTCTACGTTTTTGTCACAAGAATTTTCGTATTCTGTTTCACCATCATCACGAGCTACATCACAAATATAAAAAAAACATTGACTGATTGAGTCTGAGTCACTTACTAGTTTTTGTTTTTTGTTATGTTTTTTAATTGTTAAAAAATAACCCTATATGAGTTTTTTGAGCTTACTTGAATAATTAGTAATTATAATTTCGATGAATGATCTAAGTTGCCATTTCTAAGTATAAATGTATGTATATTTGTATTGTGCACATTGTTTGTTGAAATAAGTGAATGTTTTTAACTGTTTATGTATTTCTTTTTTATAAATGTCCGTTTCCCTGTCCGTACACATTGGTTTATGGTTAATTGTAATTTGCATGTTATAAAATCGGTGTTACATGTTAAAAAAAAATTACACCTTTCATTTGTATATCCAAAATGTTTTCTTCTACATACGTCTATTTTTTTTCTAAGGAAAAACTATGGGTAGACGGATTACAAGCCGTTAAAAAATCACGTCCCTCATACATAGAATCAGCTTCCAAATACTCTGATACCGTATAATGGCCTTTTTGATATAATATTGCTTTTATACATGTTTTAAACTTATTTAAAGGTAGATCTCTAATACCGATGAGCAGCTTATTGTAGAAACGTATACATTGACCTAAATAGGATTTACTAATTTTATGGAGACGAGTTTTGTATACCATACCACAGATATTCCATTGCTTACCTGAGGCTGGAATTTACGATAGTAAGTTTGCTGGCTACCCTTACCAAAAAATCGAAACGTGACAGTAGTAGGTACTTTCGATTGTGGTGGTGGAGAAGACAAACCAGGTCCGAGTTAGTTGTTGCTAAAAATTACCATTTAGATAAGTAGATATGACAGTTTACTAAAACAAATATCAAAATCATTCACTTAGCTACTCAGTCATCGACGTACAAAAAACATTTTACAATTTTCTAATTGCTGAGCAACGCTCCCGGAGAATTATGTTTTGCAAACAATAACGTGTTTTCAAAGCAATAATAACTTGGGAGCCTCTGGCTAGTGTACCTCCATTTTGGTGTGTAACATTATTATCTATCTGGTGATTGGTATGTCATCACTTTATAGTATAAAACGAAATTGCTTTCCGCTATCTGTTTCTATGTATGCTTAAAATCTATAAAATGCAACGGATTTTGATGAGTATTTTTTGATAAATTTAGTGATTTAAGAGGAAGGTCATGTTCAATAAGATAGAAGTTTGTCAACCTGTGCGAAGCTAGGCCCCTTCTAGTTATATATAATATGACCTACAAAAATAACAATGCTTTTTGAATGGAGCTGCTTTGCTTTGCAATGCTTTTGGAATGCTTTTTAATTTAACTACCATTTGTTTATAGCAACACATTCTACCACATTGTAGTTTGCTAGTATTTTATTATTTTTTTTAATTTAGGATTATAATATAATATCATGTTTTAATGTTTCAACAAATTTCTTAAGTGTGTTTCGGTTTAACCCTAACTACTATAAGCTACCATCATGTCCAAACCTAGAGACAGATTATAATTGTTTATAATATAAAGGTAATGTTTTGAGAAACGGGTAAGAAAGAAATCAGTTGAACTAAATTTACTTAAAAAACGGACAGACAACGGTCATTAGTGACATTAACGGTGATGGTGACAGCTACCATGTCGTGACAGTATAACGACGGTGATAATGTCTTGACGGTGATGGTGTTGGTTTTGATATATTACCTGTATCGTGATTTGTCGTTATTGTTTCATCGTAAAGGTCTTTTTTTTTTATGACATTGGAAGGCAAACAAGCAGACGGATTTCCTGATGGTAAGAAATTCCCGCCGCCTAGAGACACCAAAGATGGTAATGGTGCGTTGCCAACTAGAGGCCGGGATGTTAGGCCTCGAGCAAAAATAAGTTTACCGGCTACCTTACCCTCCGAACCGGAACACGTCGTGACGTTATGGCGGCAGGAATAGGTAAGGCGGTGGTACCAATCCGGGCGAGTCGCAGCGAAACTCTACCACCTAGTCAGATGTCACGGTGTTAGTGACGGGAAGCCTATGCTCGCATTTTACGAACTGCCTGGCAAAGGAAGGCAGATGGCCTATAGGCCTACAAAGGAGCCCGGACCAACACGGGGGAAAC
>NJDD01003348.1:31248-53959 GCA_002245505.1 Calephelis nemesis | reverse complement strand
TTGATGCCAAACTTATGAGATATTGTACCAGCTAGCGTTTTGTCCCGGCGCGGCCGCGGAGTCCGCGCAGCCGCGGAGCGACTAGAGAGAGGTGTTTTGATTTTTTTTTCAAAGTTCTTGCGGAACCCCGACGGAGGTATCATGGAACCCTAGGGTTCCGCGGAACACACTTAGAGTATAACTGGTCTAAAATAACATGTGAACGAAGCTATATAAAATAAAGAATTGTGTATGTACTTATGTAAGTACACGCGTTAGAAGTTATACTTCTTCGGCGTAATAAGATAAAAATCTTTTTAAAAATTTTATGTTTTGCCTTATTTTACATTTGTAGACAAAATGACACTATCCATAGAAATAAAGAAATATTGTGAATACAGTTGTCAGTTCTCACGCATACGTAGGCAACATACGTAGATGTCCTTACTTTTACTGACCTTACTTTTACTTTGTTGGTACCTTTTTTTGAAAAACTAAAATGTTATCTATAGCTAACTTCATCATGTCGGTTTTTCGTGACGGTGTGCGCGCGCATCGTAAAAATTTACCCTCATCATTTTTTCCTACCGCGCCAAAAGAAGTATAACTTCAAAAAAATTGGACTTCATTTTACAGCCACAGTATATGAAATTGTATTTTGATTAGTTCTTGACGATTCCGTTTGAATCGAGGAGCGCTATTGCGGCGCTGAGTATACGTTTGACGACAACATTGTAATGAATGAATGCGACAGTTGATATTGTTTATTACTAAATTTTTTTTTGTATTTTTGTTTTGTCATTACTCGAGTAATAACAAACCAAGTTTTGTGATTTTCTTTAGAAAGATAGGCCATGATTCCAAGGTAATATTGGCTATATGAATTACTCGTATATCATGATCCAACTAGTGGTTTTTGAGTTACACTTAATAATGCATTAACTTTTGTATATTTTGACAACCGCTTTTGGTAAAATGCTGATAAAATTGTTTGCTATTTTTGGAAGACAGAATTATCAAATCGCGACGTAATACCTAATAAAATAATTGAAGTCGGTTTTATTACGCTTAATCATATTTATATCTATAGATACAGTGACACAGATGCCGACCCCCACAACGCGACTAGAGGGTTCTTCTACTCTCATATCGGATGGCTCCTAGTGAAAAACATCCAGAGGTCAAGCGTAGAGGAAGGTTCTTGGACATGGCTGATGTGTACGCGAATCCAGTTCTTAGGTTCCAAAAAAAGTAAGCTCACCTCTAATTACTTTTTTGTTAACTATCCATTTTTTCTGGTGTTTTAGTGCCATCTATTGTACATTCCGGTATATACAGGTTGCGTCAATTGACACTTAGGAAGCCAGAGCGTGTTAGCCATACGCGTTGTGTAGCTTAAGTAAAAAATATTTAAAAAATCTATGTTAAACATTTTTTTTGATATCTTTCAAAATAAAAAAAAACATTACCTACTATAAGTTATCGGCGTCAGCAAACCTACTTCTACTAATACCACCGTAAAGTACATAATAAAACTTTTGCCATAGGCTTTACTTTACACCTAATCTAACTTTAATCTAATTGTAAAAAAAAATGCAGTTCGATTTTTATATATTGTTTTATACATTGCGTAAGATTCCCACGCTCTGGCTTCCTAAAGCTAAGAACTCTCGGGGCGGTTTTTACCCGAAACTGCGGTTTTATCTTAAAACTTACGAGACCGTTAATTTGTGCGGTCATAAAGTCGTCGCGTTAAAATCATCACCCGCAAACTTGTATAATTCTTCCGGCGGGCGATCGATGCTGCGGGAACCACAAACAACCGCGGGCGCTGCGGTTACTCTTACGTTTTATGTCTATTCTAGTGGACCCGGACTAATGACAACAAAACAAAAAGAATATGTGGAAAATTGTATTTCATTTACATGTTTTCTAACAAATTATTTCAATAATCTGCTTCTAGAATAATAACTAATGTTGTACTATTTTGTTTGCAGATACGCAGTACCATTTATTGGCACAGTGTGCTTTGTTCTCCCTACGTTTGTCCCTATGTACTTTTGGGGGGAGACCTTAAACACGTCATGGCACATAGCTATATTACGTTACATGTCAAACCTTCACATGTCTTTCTTAGTCAACAGCGCAGCTCATAGCTGGGGCTCCAAACCCTATGACAAAGGCATAAAACCAGTACAAAACCTAGCAGTATCCTTTATATCATTAGGAGAAGGCTTTCACAACTACCATCACGTGTATCCTTGGGACTATAGGGCGGCTGAGTTAGGAAATAACTATTTGAATGTTAGTACTAAATTCATAGACTTTTTTGCGTGGTTGGGCTGGGCACATGATTTGAAAACGGTTCCAGAAGATATGGTTTTAATGAGAGCTCAGAGAACAGGAGATAAAACAAATTCTTGGGGATTTAGAAAATAAATAATGTTTGTTAGTTAGTAGTTTGAGCTAAAGATAGATGGCGATATTACAACTACCATCATGTCTATCCTTGGGACTATAGGACGGCTGAGTTGGGAAATAACTACTTGCATGTTAGTACTAAATTCATAGACTTTTTTGCGTGGTTGAGTTGGGCATATGATTTGAAAACGGTTCCAGAAGATGTGGTTAAAGTGAGAGTTCAGAGAACAGGAGATGGCACAAATTCTTGGAGATTTAGAAAATGAATCCGTGATTCCTTTCAGTTCCTACATTCCACTGAATCCTCGTGTCGTCCTCATGTCAAAACCTTGTTACGTTTCCCTGTTAGTAATTCTGCTTTTTATTCTCAGTCATTCACTGTTCGTGCTGTTAAGCTGTGGAACACTTTACCTGATAAAATTCGTGCCAGTGAAACATTATATGTCTTTAAAAAACTACTAAAAGAGCACTATCTCTCACAAACATGATTTTTTGTGTTAATCGTCGTTTATTTATTTTATTTTTCTTTGAATTTTCAGTTATTTATAGAATTACGTATACTTATATTGGTTTATATTATCTATGTATTTATTTGTTTTTGTATTTTATATATTTGTTTATGTATATTTATGTGTTTATATTTATATATTTATTTAGATGTTATATACATATATTTATTTATTTTTTAAGTGCTTCATAGTCAGCAAATCGTGTATCTACACTTGTTTACGTTTATGTTTGTTTCTGTTTTTCCTTTTTACGGGTCAGCTGGTAGAAATCTCTGTTGCTGGAGATAAGCTCGCCCATTGTACTGTATTATCTTTATGTTTATGTTTGTGATAACGTTTTGTGTACAATAAAGATATTATTATTATTATTATTAATGAATAGTGAGTTAGTATTTTGGGCTTAAGATAGATGGCGTTATTATAAAACATTTTTAAAATATTCAGCTATTTATGTAGTTTGTACATTGAAAATGTTTCAGAAAGATGTTTGGGTTTTTTTGGATTCTTGTCTGTTCTTGATGGGTATAGCGATGGTATGCGTGCGATTCATGTACGTATTATATGGCATTTTTCAATATATGAAAAGTTATGAGGAGGCTACGCTCGTCGCGTATATTGTAAAAGCTTTTATTTAACTTGCAATGTATGTATGTTAGTTTGGGTGGAATCTTTGAACTCAATTTTGAAGCAGATATCTTCAACCGATTGAGCTGAATTTTTTTTTATGTTTGTTGTCGCAGAGCTTTTTATAGAGTAGGTAGTCAGATTTTGATGATCAGTTTGCTTTATGATTGAATACAGTAATTTCATTTCCAACCCTAATAGTACAAAACAGGAGGTAATTGGTTTTTACTTAATAATTTCATCGTATGACCAGGTAGGTACAATTTTTACTGAGCGGCCTGATATCGATTTTTAGAAAGAGTATATCACATAACAGGTTCTGTATTATAACCCAAAGGGTAGATTAGATTAGGTTAGTAGTAGTACGAGTAGGTAGGAACATTTGATAAAGTTCTGTACAACTCTCAAACATCTCATAATAATACTTTTAGGATTAGAAAAAATATGTCTTTGCTAGCTAATAAAATACCCTGACTTATTTTATGACAATGTATAAAGCTAGCTGTATTACAACTTAAAAGTATTTTATTTATGTTAAAAAAGAAGTAGTAAATAACATTTAGTAGATGGTCTCAAAGTGTAAGATTAGAAAAAATGTGTCTTCGCTATAGGTATCCAATAAAATACCCTAATTTATTTTTAGACTATGTTGGTTGATAACAATGTATAATGCTAGCTGTATTACATGTGTTTTATTTATATTAAAGACTAGTCGACCCGGCGAACTTCGTACCGTTTGACTACTAAAAATTTGTATGGAAAAAGTAAAATTTTGTTTTTCCCACGGTCTCTGCAATTTCCTTGTTTTTCTTTTCCTAAGAACCTTCTTCAAACAATAATCAGCACAACAAAAAAGGATTACTAAAATGAGTCAATCCCTTTTGGCGATGACCATGCCAAATAGGGTTTCATTTTTATATAATATGTTAAAGTAGTATCTCCGCCCATATCCCCGAAGGGTTAGGCAGAGGCACAACCAAGGCACCCACAACCAGCCGAAGATAATAAGTACCACAATGTGATAGATGGCAAGCCTACCGTTACCGGGCATATATCCAATCCCGGGACACGTTATTTTTTAATTAAAAAATTAAAATTTACATTTTTTATTATGTTGCCTGACCCGGAAATCGAACCCGGGATCCCAATAAATCAAGTCCGAAGCCGGACCGCTAGACCACAGAGGTGATTAGTTATTTTTGTTATATTTTAATTAATATCTATATATTAATACGTGATGCCAAAACTTTGGACCCCATTTTTGCGAAAATTGCGCGGACGCAGGAGCCTAAAATTTGGCACACTTATAGTTTATGTGTAGGAGAAGCGCAGAACGCTAATATTTTTCAATAATAATGCTTATAAGCTACATTAAATCAATAAATAAAACATTACCCACACTACCATACATTTGACACAGACAAACAAATATATTTATGATAACGATAAAAGAAAGCTTGACGCATTGATTTTCCCATTTTTTTCCGTATGAACCTTCTTGTGACAATAACTAACACAACAAAAGAAAATTAGCAAGATTGGGCTTTTCGTTCAGGTGTGATGCGAGGACCACGGGAAATGGGGATTCACTTATTTCATTAAAATAGATATATTTTATAAAAATTACAATAACCATACAGTGTTGCTTTTAAATAAAGAATAGGGCCACCTGTATTTCATATTTTAAACTTAACCTGATTTTCAGAGTGGTATGGAGCGATACAATTTTAAGTTTTAGATTTTTTTGATGTTTAAGTACTTACGTTGGCTTACACAACAAATTTCACCTTACCAAAATCACTCTGTCCATGTATAAGATATATCGAATAAATTATAAATATATCAGGTAAAGAAGAATAAGATATATGGTACATGATATGTTGGAAAAAGTAATGGCATATTCATGCTGTCCTCCAGCACAATGTACCCACAAACTACATCCACTAGATCGCTCAGTCTATGAGCCTATTAAGTAAGTTGGAAATACAGTGCTACCGCAGGCTATAACTTAGGTTGTTTAGGCTTGGTAGATGTGTCTCCGTGCACCACTTCCGACGGATTGCGGCCTCCCTTTTAAGAGGGGCTGCCAGAAGGGGATCGGCAGATCCAGCTCCGCCGGGGCAGCGGATGTGTGCGAAAGCGTTCCCGCAGCCCCGGTACCTGGCATAGGGGTGGACAGCGTGGGGTTTTAGTCGGTAAGAGTCCGACATAACCCGTCATTTCCCCCGAAAGTGACGGGTATCCATGAGGATTTCCCCACAAAAAAAAGGCTTGGTAGATGTAGTTAGGCGTGTACGCTAGCCACTTGACCAATGAGGCGGTCGGAAAAGTTCTCCCTACTGCCCAATAGATTTGGCACCAGCAATTAAAGAGGTTGGAGCTTATAAACGAACTGAACTAAATAAATGAGGCAAGTACAGGTCTTAGGACAGTGACGCACCTATAACATCAATTGTGTCTATATGCCACGGTTATCAGGAGAGTCGTGTGTTTGTTCGCTGACATTTCACAAAAAAACTCCAACGAAGTTGTAAGCAGAGCTTGAAATACCGGTATTTTTAGGAACATGAAGTTTTTAAGAATAGGTAGTAATGACCTTGAAGCAATATCGATACCAAGGCATTGTTACGGTACCAGACTCAGTACCGGAACTTTTGGTTTAAGGGATTTAATGCCGGTACTGAAGATATCTCTGTTCCTTCATGAAAGATTAAAATAATATTGTTACCTGAAACGGGTTAAAAAGGTTTACTTAACGAGTACGTTAATTGGATACCGGTTGTTATCGGTATTAGTACCGGTACTTGTTAGATACCGGGTTCGGATCGGTACCGGTATACGAAGTACCGGTACCCACTATGGAACAGGTATCCAGATATCGAAATGGCAAGAACCGCTAAATACCGATACCTACAGAGCCTGTACTTTTCGAACCGGTTCCAAGCTTTGATGTAAGAGCACTTAGCTTTACAGACGCAATTTAAATATTATCTTTGTTAAAAGTTTGGAAACCGCTGATTTTGTTACGTTAATGGGTTATTTTGTCATAGTTCTTAGAAAAAAATCACACAATTGTTTACGACTGAGAAAATGTTTATATTCAAATTAAAGTTCTTAACATGCATAGATTATAAGATAGTATTATCTAAAGGTATTTTTCACTTTGTTAGACTATGTTTATTCTTTTAAACGGTTACACGTAGAAAAACAGAAAGTGACTTATACAGGTAATAATCTTAAAATAGTATCAATATATTGTAATATCAGCACAAATATTATTAATTAGGTAAGCCTAAAATTCATTTTTAAACACAATACGAGCTAAGATAGGTTATATACCTACTTACGCAAATCCTTACTAGTCATTCAAAGAGTATGTAAAAAAATGTGGTGTCGAGGTAGGAACGAAGTTCTCTCGAATCGACACAATTCATGAGTATATAGTGTGCATTGGCAGTGTGTAAAGCGGTAATAGAGAGAGAAGGATTGAGAGAACGAAAAACAAGAGGGAGAAATAGAAAGGTATTATACACTACTTACTTGTGTATACGACTGTCGCTCCTGCGCGCGTCTCATTAATGGTTTTATTCCAAGGACTTGGTCTATTTTACTATCACATTTTTTTCAGTTCGGCGGCGCAGCAAAATTCCTTATCTCCTCCAAGCCTACCGTAAGGAACTTCGTTCCAATATTATAGTCCGTTTGCAAATCATGAGATTGTTGACAAAATGTTACTATTGGGTACTTAGTTCACTTTGAAATGTTTGTTTCCATCGACGAAAAAACTTCTACTCTTTGGTCTTTTGGTCTAGTAGTCCAGTTGTTGTATTTTAACTCATGATAGTTAAGAACGTCAAATCATAGTCAGAAGGACCAAAGTTTATGAAGTTTGTTATGTGTCTTCATTGTTGTCCGTAGGCATGAGCGTAGCGAGGTACGGGCAAAGGGGGCAGCTGCCTATATTCAAATGATTATAAAATCCCGTTTAAATAGTCCATGTATGTTGTGAAAAGGAAATTAGTTAAGAAAAAAAGAAAGGGATCCCGATTTCTGGCTATTACTTTTACTACTACTAATCACTACTTTTACTGGTCTACGCGAGGAACTCATATGATGAAAACCATGAAATAAAAAAAACTAGGATTTCTTTGTTTGCCCCGTCTATCATCAAATTCGTTATTTGTGTGCTTTTTAATATGTAGAAATTGACACTATTAATGGCCTCTGTGGTGTAGCGGTCCGGGTGTTGGACTTGACTGCATGAGGTCCCAAGTTCGAATCCCGGGTCGGCCAATAGAAAGAAAATTGGATTTTTCCAATTTTCTAATAAAAAAAATGTTAGTCTGGATTGGAAATGTGCCCGGTTTGCGATAGGATTGCCACCTATCACATTGTAGGACTTAGTGTCTTCGGCTAGTCGTGGGTGCCTTGGTTGTGCGTCTGCCTACCTCCTTGGGGATATGGGCGAGAAGATACGTTTTACTTTTTCAGTTTTTAACCGTCATCGAAAAATGATCCGGTACCATACCGGTAGCCAGATTTTAAACCAAAGCCTAATATTCCGGCCGCAGGATAGCTACGCACCTGTAATATCTATTGTTAATATGCAATGGTCTCTTACCATCAGGAAAATCACGTGCTAGTTCAACGATTACAACAATCTCTATCAGCTCTGTTATTTCAGACAATATGGAAATGACACCTTCTTTAAGAGAAGAGAATGAAGTATCAGAAGATAAGTTAGAGAAGTTGGTGGCTCCACAAGCAGCTCCCAGGAAGTACGAGATAGTGTATGGGAACTTGGTGACCTTTGGCTATGGCCATGCTGCTGCTCTGTGTGGGCTCTATCTGGCCTGCACTGTGGCAAGGTGGCAAACAATAATATTCTGTAAGTTAAATTCTATAAGCATTTTAATGACGGGAAACGGAAAATCTTTCCGTTCCATCAACAGTGGGCGCTATTCTTTATGGTGTCTATAGGCCACAGTTATCTCTAGTTAGGAGAGGCGTCTGCTTATTCGCTGACCTCTCACATAAAAAAGTGTAATGTCGAGAACATTTGAGTTTTATATCGAAAAGTAATAACATATTATGTTGTTCCATTATCTTGAAATAGTAATAACCGATTCACTAGAGGAACGTTAGAGGTGCATAATTTAAGGGCCGGAAAAATCTAAAACAAAAAACTTCGACTTCAAGAGGTTAATGGCAATGAGAGTACGCTCTTTCAAAAAAAAAATCTAAAATTCTAAAAAGTAAAGGATTCGAACATACCTATAACATCCGTCTGTTTCGAAGTAGTTTAAAAAGTTGGTAAAACGTTGTTCCATTATTGTGAAAGTTTAAGAATCGTTGTCTTAGAGGAGCATCAGAAGATCAAAAATCAAATATCAAATTCGTAATATTACTGCTGTTTTATTTTAAAGTGAAGGAAGGTATTTTCTTACATTTTGGTTCTTTCTGCAGCTTTTATGCTATATATGCTTGCGGCTATTGGTATAACCGCTGGGGCTCATAGGCTATGGTCCCATCGGGCCTATAAAGCCAAGCTGCCTCTGCAGATCATCTTAATGGTGATGAACACCTTGGCCTTCCAAAACTCAGCCATAGACTGGATTCGGGATCACAGAATGCATCACAGGTAGGCCTTATTTGTTATTAAGTTTATTGCGTAACACTTTTACTTTCCTGAAGTATCTTCACTTTAACATAGTTGAATTTTATTTTCTTAAAATACATATCTTCACGCCAAGTCCCTTACTTGTTTGGCAGAGAGAATCAAGTGTGAAACCTCACGATCCTGATAGACTTGTTTGGCTTCCATTATATTCACTACCCTTTTCACATAAACCCGCCGGTTTCGGAGACTCTTGAAACCACCCTCGGATAATATCTAAGCGATCTGACCGTGGAGTATCAAACTTGGTCTCCCCGGGTACCTATATCCATCCACATTCGCACAGTATATCTGCCTTTTTTCTTAACAAATAAACATTTGTTTGTCAGTCAAGGCAATCTCAAGAACATTCTTATTCTGATGATACTTGCACTAGTATTGGCTATTTGAATGAGTTCCGACAGAACATTCACTGGTACATGGACGAGTTCCGGTGGAACTTTCATTGGTATATAAACGAGTTCATACGGAACTTTCACTGGTCCATGAATGACTTATGAAAGTATAATATTTTGTACCAATTAAACATACAATAATTGATGAGTTCAAATGCGTTTTCATAAACGTTTGTCACGTGACACAAAACAATTCTGATTGGTAAGGTTTATGTTCACGTATCCTGCTTGTAAACGCCGTTTGTGTACTTGTGTCAAATAAGTAGTCAAGCGTAAAATGGTACTTCAAAGTGTAATGCATTATTATGCATCACTTTTGACTAGTAATGTATCCCATGAAACATAACATACATCACATCACGTAAAAGAAATATTACATCATCCATCATGTGATGCATCTTGCTTTGCGTCATGTGTGTACCGCGTGATGAATGCAACATGGATTATAGAACACTTCCTTTATTTATAAATATATCTTTTTTATAAAATGTCACACATTAAATGGTAATTTACTATTATCCTGTACAATCACATCATCTCGCCATTTATGTGGCATCTGAATATCTATAATCATATATCTCAGAGATAACCATAGATGTAGAATGTACTAAATCTATGAAGATAACAGTCAACAAGTGATGTCACCGACCTTATTGTAGGGCCTTATTGTCAAAGTAGCGTTTTAGCGCTATTTAAATAATAAATTTTCAATTCTATAGTTATCGGCAAATATGTACCATATTTAAAAAAAGACAACTTTTGACTAGGTTCTTTTATCTCTACTGAATAATACTAAAAGGATTTCATTTAATCCAGTAGAAGTATTGGTATCGTATTCTTAAATAGTCTAACTATTTCATTTGGTACCACGTCGCGTTTCGATCGTCGTCATCGATTTTTTATTTTTATTTATATCTATAGGTACTGCGACACCGATGGCGACCCTCATAACGCGACTAGAGGTTTCTTCTACTCGCACATCGGATGGCTTTTAGTGAAAAAGCATCCAGAGGTCAAGCGTAGAGGAAGGTTCGTGGATATGGCTGATGTACATGCAAATCCAGTGCTTAGGTTCCAAAAAAAGTAAGTTCAACTCTAATTACTTTCTCTTTTTTTTTAATGTTAATGGAAGGCAAGTAAGCATACGGATTTCCTGATGGTGGTTGGTGGTTCCTAGAGACACCAAAGGTGGTAATGGTGCGTTGCCAACCTGAGAACGGAATGTTAGGTCTCGAGCAAAAATAAGTTTACCGGCTACTTTACTCTCCGAACCGGAACACGTCATGATGTTATGGCGGCAGGAATAGGTAAGGCGGTGGTACCAATCCGGGCAAGTCGCTGCGAAACTTTTTCACCTAGTTAAAAGTCTTATCCATTTTGTCCGGTATTTATTATAGTGCCATCTATTGTACATTCCGGTATATATTGTGAAACTGTATTAGTGCCATCTATTGTGCACCCTTGACCACAGCGCTTTACTTATTTTTTATGTGACAGGCCAGCGAAGAAGCACACGGCTCTTCTTAAAATAAGAGATAACCGTGACCTACAGACACCATAGATGTTACATGTGTATCCCTGAGAAACCTGAGTCATTATTCGGGCAGGAATAGTTTAGGCGATGGATCTCTACTCGGGAAATTTGCACAGCACTCTACCACCAGTGGTCGTAATGGTACTGACCTGTATTTGGACTGCTTGCCTCTTTCGACCTGCCTGGCAGAGAGGCAAATGGTCTATTCTACTCAGACTATTAACACGAGAACAATATGTAGAAAATGGTATCTCATGCACATATTTTCTAAAAACTTACTCTATTACAATTATCTGCTTCAATAATAACTATAGTGGTACTATTTTGTTTGCAGATACGCAGTACCATTTATTGGCACAGTGTGCTTTGTTCTCCCTACGTTTGTCCCTATGTACTTTTGGGGGGAGACCTTAAACACGTCATGGCACATAGCTATATTACGTTACATGTCAAACCTTCACATGTCTTTCTTAGTCAACAGCGCAGCTCATAGCTGGGGCTCCAAACCCTATGACAAAGGCATAAAACCAGTACAAAACCTAGCAGTATCCTTTATATCATTAGGAGAAGGCTTTCACAACTACCATCACGTGTATCCTTGGGACTATAGGGCGGCTGAGTTAGGAAATAACTATTTGAATGTTAGTACTAAATTCATAGACTTTTTTGCGTGGTTGGGCTGGGCACATGATTTGAAAACGGTTCCAGAAGATATGGTTTTAATGAGAGCTCAGAGAACAGGAGATAAAACAAATTCTTGGGGATTTAGAAAATAAATAATGTTTGTTAGTTAGTAGTTTGAGCTAAAGATAGATGGCGATATTATAACACGTTTTTATAATCGTCAGCTATTTAACAGCCTGGCCACGGAACACTTGCCAAAGCGAATATTCGCGCGGTGCGTGCGGCGAAGCGTCTAGCGACTGAAATAAAAGTATAGCAATGTACTTAGCATGCCACGCGCGGCGCGCCACGGCGACTTGCGGTGCGGCAGGCGACCAAAACAAACGCATGAATCAATAAGGGGCAAGCCACGGAGTCTAACGGCAGCTGCGACGAATAGTACAGTGATTAAATGAGTTTAGTTGTTTTCGCCGCGAAAAATGAACACAGAGATTTATATCGCTAAAATACTAACAGTAAATAATGTCAAAACAATTTTTACATTTGAAATTCTATTTGTGTAAAACTTATTCTCCAATTCAGGTTGACTATTAATAAGAATGTAATCGAATGTTTCAATAGTCATTATCGAAAACTTGAAAAGTTTTTCTTGATATGTTCTGTATTCCTTTTTCTTTTTCTTCTCCATGTATAATAGATTTTTATTTAAATTTTTACTAATTATTAGGTCTTGAAATAAAAACTATTACCTTCGAAGCAATGTCGAGATAATTTAGATAAAGATATTTCACTATGGGACCTCCTTGTCGCGGTGGCGACCGCGACTGCCCGTGGCCTGGTGCAGCGCGAATGGTCGCCTCGACAGACGCTTCGTCGTTCGCTCCGCCCGGTACCCGTGACCTAGCCGTAAGTAGGTACCTAGTTTGTACATTGAAAATGTTTCAGAAAGATCTTTGGTGTTTTTGTCGGATTCTTGTCTGTTCTAGACAGGTATGGCGATGATATGCGTGCGATTCATATACGTACGTTGGGTTTTCGATAGATGGCAATTATTTTCAACTTGTGAAAAGTTATGAGAAGGCTACCACTAGACGCGTATACTTTTTATAGAGTAGAGCTTTTTATAGAGTAGAGCTTTTTATAGAGTCTGCTTTGCTAATTGTTCTGTCTTTATGATTAAGTACCGCAATTGTAAAAATCTAATCCTAATCATACGAAATCAGGAGGTAATTGACTGTTTCATACTGATTTTATTGTATGCCTACTAACAATTATTACACAGCAGTCTGATACTGATATTTTTTGTTAAAAGAGTAGGTATATCGCAAAATTGGTTCTGTATTATAATCCTAAGGGTAGGTTAAGTTAACAGTAGTAAATAACATCGTACCTAGTTGTTCACATATAAGATTAAAAAATATTATGTTTTTTCGCTGGAGGAACCTAATAAACTACATGACAGTGTATAAAGCTAGCTGTATTATATTGTTGTATTTATTTAAGACTAGCCGACTCGGCGGACTTCGTACCGTTTGGCTCCTGACAATTTGTATGGAAAAAATAAATTATTGTTTTTTTACACTCTGCAATTTACCCAGTTTTTCTGTTCCTAAGAACTTTCTCCCTACAGTATTCAACACAACAAAAAAGGATTACCAAAATGGGTATATCCCTTTAGGCGATGACCACGCGAAATAGGGATTTTCATTTTTATATATGTAGACTAGAACATAACCCTTTATTGTGCATAAAATAGGCACATAAAATTGTCCAGGTATTGGACTTGACTTTATGAGGTTCGATTCCCTGGTAAAGCAACAAAAAAATGTGGTTTTTCCAATTTTCTTTTAAAAAATGTTGCTCGGGATTGGATAATATGTGCCCGGTAAGACAATGCAAGACGTGTTTTCGGTTAGTTGTGGGTGCCCTGTGTGTGCGACAGCGCTTGCGTTAAACAAAACAGGATAGTAAATGGCACTGTGCGCACAACAGTATAACGAAACGGGATAGGTCAGCTTCGGCGGAGCAAGTGGACTGTATAGTCTTAAAAGAACACCAGCCACCCGAATGAACAACCACTGAAGTAACTTTTCTATCTTCCTTTATTGAGGAAACCGCTATACACTATTATTACTGGGCAGGCTACCACCAGGAGAGATTTCTTCTTGCTTGAGGACTACTTCACCTCTCTTCCTTTGAGGCTGTTGCGCGGTTAAACGCTCGCACTACACTGACGGCTAGCGTTTTTTTTTTTTTAATGACTAATATGTTGTCAACCTCGCGGTTTTTACAACTTCACCGGGCTTTGTGGGCCGAGCAGAGTGCTCAGCCCGAGACATCATTATTTAGATGGATTGGACTGTTGTTCCCTACAACGCCAGCAACAAGGGCTGTCTCCCGGGAGACCGTACCTCGACTTGGTGCTGCGTTCTGGTTACTGGGTGGAGTAGGTGGAGGAATAGTGGCGGCTCGTCGCTCGGCGTTAGGCGCCGGGCGCAAGAGAGGTCTTCGTCGCCTAGACCGGCGGCGACGGTGTAGTGTAATGTTCTGTGAATTTGAGTTCCGGTTGGGATTGGGAGGGAGGTTCGCGTTTGCCACGATCCGATAACACGTGACGGGGTCTCCTAAGTTTGGCGGGCGCGTTCGCGACCGGTGTATAGTCACACGCGGGTGCTAATACCGGGTTGGGGTGGGCAGCCGTTATTTCAAAGTAGCGTTCCGATACTTCTTTGAAATTCTGCGCTATTGTAGGCAAATCTAGGTCGCGATGTAGGTCCTCGTTGCGTACGTACCACGGACAACCGGTGGCAGTACGCATGAACCTATTTTGGATTACTTGTAGTTTTTTAAGATGGGTCGGGTACGTATGTGCGAAGGCTACACTTGCGTAAGCTAAGATTGGCCTGACACACGTTTTGTAAAGTGTCACTTTGTTACGAAGTGACATTTTACTGTCTTTATCAATTAAATAATAGAGACGGCTAAGTACATGCTTAGCCTTGTTAGTGACACGTGAGATGTGCGATTTGAACGACATCTGATATTCTAGAGTAACCCCTAGGTATTTTGTTGATTTTTCCCAGGGAATTATTCTATCGAACATTTTGATTTTACCCGGATAGCGATAGGGTTTCATCCGTTCGAATGGCCTAGTGCCCCGATTAAAGTACACCGCTGCACTTTTATCGGGGTTCACTTCTATGCGCCACTTCCTGAACCAATCGCCCAGGAGAGCGGCCGCTCTATTTAGAGTTTTACCTATATACTGACCGTTGGGACTAGACACATAATGCCGTGTCGTCCGCGAAAAGGGCTACGTGGACGCGCGGCGGTCGTGGTACGTCGTTCGTGTACAGGCTGTATAGCAAAGGTGAGAGCACCGAGCCCTGCGGCACCCCAGCCTCTAGGGGCCTACTGCTAGATAGAGTACCTTCTACACGAAATCTCAATTTGCGATTTGATAAGTAGTCTCGTATGATGAGAACTAGTCTGTCTGGCACGCCCATTTCGTAGAGCTTATAGATTAGGCCGTTGTGCCAGACCTTATCAAACGCCTTGGCCACATCGAAGAATAGGGCTCCCGTGTATAGGGGGCGACGACGTCTATTCAGGCCGTCTAGAATGTGCTCCGTGAGGCGGTGCACCTGATTTGTACATGAATGGGCTGCCCGGAAACCAAATTGCTCATCCATTAACAAATGTTTCTCGGCTACGACCGTCTTAAGGCGGGCGAGGATAAGACGCTCGTATATTTTGCCGAGTGAATTAATAAGACTGATCGGGCGGTAACTACTCGCGACGTTCTGGGGTTTACCCGGTTTATGTATTCCTATGACGGTGGCTTCTTTCCACTCGTCAGGAAAAGCACTGCCTGCTAGTAATACATTGAAGATGTTTACTAGTAGGTATATGAGTGCGGACGGAAAGTATTTTATTACTCTATTCGAGATACCGTCCGGTTCTGTTGTGAAGATCTTTAATTAGATCTTTCACTTCGTCGTGATCGGTGGGGGGTAACGGATCGCCCTGGGGAGGTTCGTTTGCTCTGCGCTCTACTTCACTATCAACTACTCGAACATGTTCCGGGTCGACCGGCAGAGTAGAAACGGTACACTGTGACTGAACATTGCCGGCTAGGCATTCGGCTTTGTCGGCATCGTCAAACGCGAGAGTTGATTAATTCTAACTAAAGGAGGGAAATCTATTTTAGGGTCGTTTTTTAGAGTTCTCGCCAGTGGCCAGTAGGCCACGTGAGACGGCGAGATCTCGTTAAGAAAATTGTCCCAGCGTTCGTTAGTGTAGTCGGCTATGCGCCGCCTTACTTCTCTCTGAAGTTCGCGTAACGAACGCCGGTTTTCATCTGACGGGAATCGAACGTAACGCCGTTTCGCGGCATTTTTACGTCTAATTAGGTTCCTAATATCGTCAGGGAGGGCTAGTCTATCTTTATGTACGTCTGGGACAGTACTAGACGATGAATCTACTACGGTCTGGACGTGTCTAGTAAGTAAACTAGTGGCGGACTTTGCTTCCTCTACTGTGTTTATAAAGTCAGGAATTTGTTCGAGAAAGTCAGATTGTAGAGACTGGATTTTTGTGTTGAGTTTTTGCCAGTCTACAACCTGTTTGGTTTTAGTTACCAATAGGGAGGGATCGTCGGGCCCTAGTTTGAATACTACTGGCCTGTGATCGGAGTCTAATTCCTGTAGCACCTCTACGGAGCGTACCTGTAGAGCTACGCCGCGTAGCAGTGCTAGGTTTATCGTACTAGGATTGTGATGGGTGCTATGGTCCTCGTCTATGTGAGGGTACCTAGTAGGCTCGGAAGGAGCTACCAGGTTGAGGTCTAACCTATCAATAATCCTGTTTAGTGCGATGCCGTTGGGGTTATTCCGCTGGCATCGCCAATGAACATTCTTACTGTTTAGGTCGCCTCCTAGGAACACTGAATCGCCCATGTTAAAGAGGTTTTCTAAGTCTCTCTCTAACAGGGGCTTGTTGGGGCTAAGATAGGCTGATGCTAGTATGATGGACCTGTGTCCAGTCATACCCACCTGACATACTGACACCTCTAGGTTCTCCAGCTGCGGTGGATCTAGGGGGGCTATTTGTAAACATCTTTTGTAATAGATTAAGGTGCCGCCTAGTTTACCTAATCTATCATTCCTAATAAGATTGTAATTTGCGATTTTAGGATCGCGTCTACAAGGTTTAAGGAAGGTCTCTTGTACTAGGAGTATGTCTATGTTATGTGTTTTTACAAACTCCCGTACTTCATGTTTTTGCCGACTTAAGCCGTTTGCGTTGTACGACGCTATTGTCAGAGAGTATGGTTTCACTCTTCCGGTTGTCCTATCCATTTAAATTATTAATTTGGGAAAAACGCCTAATCGATTTTATCAAGGCTGAGTGCCTTGCAATTAAAAATATGTGACGTTCCGGTGGCGTCACCCTAAATTCCCGGGCGAAGTCCGACACTTCGTCCGGGTCGATCGCGCTCGCGAGCTGTGTAATTAGAGCGAGATCGGCCTCGAAATCGCCCTGGGGAGAAGATTTTGGTGGTGGGGTGGCCTTAGGGGCCGTTGTGCGAGCTGCCTTGGGAGGCAGAGGTGTCGCCTTGTGGGGCGGGGGGGTAGCCTTGGCCACTGGTTTTACCAAGCTCGGGGGCTTGACCCAAGCGTTGGTTGGTGGCGGTGGTGGTGGTGGTAGTAGTGACGGTAGCGTCGGCGTCTCTAAGAGAGGCGTCGGCTTGCTTGCCGTCGGACGATGGGTATTGGCCTTAGGGGCCTGGGCGTACCTATTGCTGCGCGCAGGTCGTGGGTGAGGCCCGCGCCTGCGTCGCTGCGGGGCTTTGGGGCATCCGCGATAATTCGCTGGATGTCCCTCGGCCTCGCAGTTGACACAGCAGACTGGCTTGGCCGGAAGGGCTGAACTCAGTTGGTCCCGTTTGGGACGGGTGCAATTTTCGGTGCCATGGTCACCTAGGCACTTGACGCACCTGGGACGGGCATTGCAAAAGCGGGCGGAGTGTCCATAATTTTGACAGTTATGGCACTATCCGGGGATACCGCTAGAGTGCGGTTTCTCTATGGTTAGGCCGGACAGGCCAAGTACGGATGTTAATTGAAAAATCGCCTTACCCGATTCCCTGATATCAAGTACGACAAGTACCATGTCGTACTGTTTTTTATTCCGAGTGTTGTATATACGGTATACGTGCCGGACGGGTAGATTTTTCTCGAGAAGGTCTTTCTCGATTTCAACTACCGGGAGTTCCTTGGGGAGACCGCGAATGACGACTCGCATTTCGCGTTCGTCGGCTAATGCGAACGTGTGGTAGCTGATTTTACGTTCCCTGAGAAGGGACGTAAAACGACGGTGGTCGGTGGAGGTCGACATGACCACTTTGATACCCTCGCTCGTGGATCGAGCGTGGGTGTATGAAATGTTTTTGGCGTGAAGCGCCTTAGACAATTTATTCCACAACGTCTTGTCGTGGACGTACAAAGGAGGGATTTTTGAGCGCGGAGTTGGCATCTCTACGTCGCTCTGGGGGTCGACTGTCGCCTGAGATACGGCGGACGTCGGGGTTGGTGCCTGAAGGGCGGACACGGCCTGCCTTTTGATAGCGGGCGGCGAAGCTACTTCTGTAGAAGTAGGCGTAGGTGGGGGCGAGGCGCGCGTTTTGCGTTTCCTAGAACGCTTAGGACCGCCTAGGACTTCGGTGAAGCCGTCGTCCGAGGCCGATTCGTTGCCGGTACTCATGTACTCGTCAACGTCGATAACTGTCTCGTCCGAGCGAGCGGACGGAGACTCGGCCTGAGAGGCGGGCGAGGCGTTAATGGAACGCGGAGGTACCGACGCGCGCGAGACAGCGGTCGGTGGGGCGGGAGTCGACGGACGCGCGACCGCGGCCGACGGGGCGGGTGTCGGCGGGCGCGAGAGCGCAGCCGGTTGCGCAGGTAACGACGCGCGCGAGACTAACGGCGGGATGGCGGCCGGCCGCCCGAACGACGGCATAAGCGCGTCCGCGGCTTGCGACGACGGTTTGGGGGGGACGGAGTGGACATGCCATTCCTAAAGGACTGCCGCATGACAATCCCGGAGGAACCGCTCGAGGGGAGTAAGTTTTCGAGGTTCCATAGTGGACCCTCGACAAATGGAGAGTGTTTAAATTCCCCCTGCCGCCAGAGGGAATTTAAACACGAAACTACCTACACGGCGCGGGACCCTACGGGCCCCTGTCGTTTGTGGCAACAGGGGTGTGGTGCCCTAAAGTGCGTGTTGGTGTGAGCCTTACGTACTGTTAGGCCGGACTCGGTGGTTGTTGTTTTAAAAAAAGATTTTATTTAACAACACTTTATTTAACACAATAGAAATAGAATTAATACAGATATAGGATTATGAAGAAAAAGTAGAAATAGTATGTAACCGATATAGAATGAGAGACTAGTGGTCTCTTCGGAGATTGGAGCGTGACTGTGGGAACTCGGGATAGGATGGTTATTGTATGGTCAGGCTGCTGATGAGGCAGTCTGGCCATCAGCATTATACATTACTATCCTAGGATATAACACCTCCCCCCTTAAGAAGGGACTTCGAGGACATAGGATTAAATCGAAGTTTCTGGACATTTAAATATTAATTCTTAATTTAGGTGCGGGGTTTGTTTGAGGCGTATCCTCTGAAATAGCATTATGGATTTCTAGTTGATCGTCTGTTTGTTTGTTTGTTCGGAATTCTACTATAGGTTCGTTGGTAAAAGAAGTTGTAGGAATTGGAATGGAATTAGGTTTGTTCTTATACAATCGTATAACCATCCTAGGTTATTGTATGGTCAGGCTGCTGATGAGGCAGTCTGGCCATCAGCATTATACATTACTATCCTAGGATATAACAGTACGTTTTTCTTTTTTCGTTGGTCTTGCGTCAAGCGACTTGCACTGCGGCTGCGACCCGCGAACGGCAGGAACTTGAGTGATGGAGGAGGGCAGACTTGGTTGGCTTTAGATAATACGTATGTACGGTATAATAAAACGTTCGTCTTAGATCGTTGAATGTACTAAACAAAAGACACACTTCGGCAGTGGCAAGACACAACAGCCCTGACAAAGGCTGTGAAACGTTGTGTTTACCAGGCGTCTGCTCGAAGCGGTCGGATGCGGGACGGCTAGCGGCAGATCGCGCCGTATTTATACGATTTTGACGCGAGCTCCCGTGATGCGTATAAGGAACAATATGCTCTCTTGGTGGTATTACAATACATAGTTACCACTCTATTAATTCTTAAATCTTATAATGTTGCCCTACTAAAATATGCAATTTATTTACATACTTTTTTATCTTTAAATATCTTTGAAAACAGCTTATTTATCTAATTTAATTATATTTATGTACTCTTTTACATTCATTACCTACTTTTAGAATAAGCTTAAATCTCATACGGCTACTTGTATCTATTAGTTACGAGATCTCTTTATTTCTTACCCATTATGTTTAGAGATCTTAATGGTAACTAACTCTCTTAACTATCGACGGGTCAAGGGCTTGCCTCTGACCCTACTACTCACATAGGCTACCTTTTGAGGACCCTTAATCTATAATGAAACACAAACAAAATAAACTTTATTATCCAGACAAGACATAATAAATATAAACATAAACGATCTTATAGCTTAAGTACAATAAAATAGTGATAAAAATACATTTAAATTGTAAACAATATAACTATATACACTGATTCACTATAACTCAGTTCTTGCACTTTAGTTTTATTTGAGCACAGACACTGTTCACTTTAAAAACACTACACTGTAAAGACCGTGAAGTTAATGGTGTGTTCTGTCCTGTACACCCTGGTTGTACCTCAACCTACCTCTTCGAGGATGTGGGCATAAAGAAGAAAACAAATACATAAAAATATAAATTACACCAAAAGAAAACTAGAGTTTAAAATAGGATATATTTAATAATTAACAGCTAAAGTAAGCTAGTGGGCGAAATTGAAAAAATGCAAAAAGCGGAGGTTCCTGAGTTCAGGTTACTTTACTGTTTTTATTACTCAATTCACGATTTCAAGTTTTAAAAAGCAATTCATTTTCGGAGTTTACTCCTTAAGAAACGATTTGAGTTATAAGGCCCGGTACGGAAATTTTATGAGGAGTAAAATCAAGTGTAACACGAAAAGTTGAGGCATTACGTACAAACATAATATATGTTTGTCTCTTATATAAATATATTATATCTTGTGGATTGAACGTGTAGAAGAATGAGATGGAATACATTACACAACGGTGGAATACATTACCACAGTATTAAGAATTCTACCTACCAGCAGTCCAACTCCTTTGTTCTTGAATTCATGCCGACATTGTATATACCTACTCACGGCAAGTCAGTCAAGGGTCAGGGTTGTCAAATAATAACATTTTAAACATTTCATCTAAAAGTTTTATTTTAAAATGGCAAACAAAAAAATGTGAAGTTAATAATGAAACCGATGATGGTCTTGCTGAAGTTTCGTCCACAAAATTTTCATCCACAGTGGACGAAACGACACCTTTTATTTTATCATTTTTTTCACCGACGATTCGTTCACTATCAAATTATTGAAGTTGTTTAGTACAGTCAGATGAAAAAGTTGTATGCTAATGAACAATATAATAACAAAAAAAAACATAATACATAATATGTGACAACAGCTACATTGATTTGGCATTACCTACTTACTATTTTTAATCACAGATATAATCAATTCAAACTAAAATCATTCATGATGTATAATTCGCAGTATGTGATATATTTATGAATCCATAATAAAGCTTTTTTGCTTCGTACCGCACCTAGTAGTGAAATAATTTTCACCATGCTACCCATAAAATATTTGGATTTGTTTTACCCACTTCAACTTTATAATAATTACTATTATGTGCTAAACTTCATCATACGTGTAAATTTTTTTTTTAATTAAATCTTGAGTAATTGGTGATTTTGATGTATCAATTTATATATAAAAGTTTAAAACATATACCTAAATGGATCGCTTTATTTTGTTAAAGCTTTGTATCTGACTGTATAAAAAAAATTTAATGGTGCACGAATCGACAGTGGAAAACTAATAAATTAAAAAGGTGTCGATTGTGGATGAAAATTTTGTGGACGAAACGTCAGCAAGCCGGATGGCTTATTTACGAATAAAAACGGAACAGATCCTGTAAACCATTATAAATTTACAAGACAGCAAGTATTACGTTATAATAAAATACACTATAACATATTTTTTAACAAATAACAGTGCGAACCCTTCTAGATAGAGAGCGCAAACTGTATGGAGTTTGCGCTCGCCGACCCTGCCGCTCGCTTCCCCGCGTTCCCCCCATCAGCGTTGCTCTGTGCAAGTACATGAGTCGGCCGACTGTTAGTATTAAGGGGCCATGTACGCTAAAATACGTCAGTAGTTTACTGTTTTTTTCATACAAAACAATCATAGATCTTGCTGACAAAAATACACAAGATTAACATGAATATGTTTACTGAACTAGTGTTTCCAAAACACGATTCATTTCACTTTGCTCGATAGAAAAAAATCAAAAAGTTAACCCTTTTTTGAAAGCTTTTGCTTTCTGTCTACTTCAATTGTGAAAATATCGACACCAGACTTAACATAAACATAGACAAGTAATATACCTAATGAGTGAGTGTTTCAGTTTTTATATTTTTTTCTAATTACTTTTATAGTGTCAAAAAAGTGATTTGTCGCTTAAGACATTTACTTTCGAGCGCACCTATTTCATAGTAATCATGGAACGGGGGAGTGCGGCGTGTGGCACTCCAGTCCCCTGCAGATATTCAGGCGTGTAGCTTGTGCCGCTCGTTTCGCTCGCTCGCTCTTCAATTTACGACTAATTATTAAAACAATATCATGGCTAAGAAAAAAAAGCTTAAAATA
>NJDD01003348.1:3635-26804 GCA_002245505.1 Calephelis nemesis | reverse complement strand
TATCTACCTACCTCTTCGGAGATATTTCAATTATGATATAAATAAATTAATATCTCTAGAAATTTACACAAATCGAATCTAACCCCAAAGTAATCAAATTATTTGTAACACATAGGTGTCAGACAACGATATTAATTCATGCTAGTGTAAATAAACAAATAGACACCAGAATAAATTTATTGCACACACCGTAACTCAGAAATCTAAACATGTGCAAGACACAAATGGATGCCGCAGTCGGGGTTGAAACCCGAACCTCGCAGTTAGTCGGTGGCGTACCTACTCCAGTCAATTAAATTTTTAAAGTAAGCATGCGCGCGAGCATCGATAAGTTTCAAAGTTTGGCGGGCTGAACACGGCGTGCGGGGCGAGGGACGCCGATTCCGCGCTCCGCCCACTCGCGAGGGGAAAGTACATCGAAACGTAAATATTTGCTGAGTAAGTATAAGGCCTTAAGACTGTGACATTACTCATTCTCGGATCTCCTCCTGCGCGAAACTTCGTAGTCTCCGTGCAGGAGGAGTCGCTATCTTTCAAAATACTGACTATTTGGATAACACTTCTAATGTCTGCGATGATACTAATTTAAGAAAAATTAACATTACTAAATCTGCTGTAGGAGACATGTGTGCTGCAAGATACATTTCGTAAGGAGTTAACACCAATTGTGCGTCGTAGCTGACACACACACACTTTTTTTTTCTTCGAGCGGTACTACAGCAGGTACAGTCGATGGTACAAGGTTGTCGGCGTTTTAATAAAGAAAACACATCTTTGAATCAATAAATACTAACTGTTCCGGCGAGCTTTGTTCCACCCGTCCAGCTTGGAAAAAATAAAATGTTTCCTCACAGTTGAACAAGATAGTGAGTATCTTATATGGTGCTCCTGATTCTAAGCTACCTCTCCACTTATTTTCAGTCTAATCGATTCAGCCGTTTTCAGTTATAAATAGTGTACCTAAAACGACTTTTTTTGATGGACTATATCTCCTCTCCCCTTTACCCGTGTTTGCTTGAACCTCGTGATGGTCATGGTCCGCTTAGTGCAATAATAAAGAACAATGGCATACTTCCATACACAATTTTATCTGATATAAAATACAATTTATTATAATTTAATTTATGCACTGTATTTCCCGCCCTTTTTATACTCGTTTGACGTAGTCGGGTTTGCTAATTGCAATAAACCATCTGCCTCTCAGCCAGGTAGCTTATAAGAGGCAAGGACAGGTTAAAAAGGAAATTACCAACAAGAAAATTGGTGATAGCAAGCTATTCAGGAACTTGACAGGTAGGGATCCTCTACCTTGTCTATTCTACGATTGTCATATTCCGGTCTGGAAGATAGGTTAGTCGGTAGACTTGCAAGGCCTAACATCCTGACTACAAGACAGCGACGCACCTATAACGTCTATGGTGTCTCCACTCCACTGTGGTATCTTACTATAAGGCCGTTCACTCACAAATCAATAAAAAATATTTTTGGGATAAATTTATTTCGCTACCTTTGCGTATCGCCAATATAGAAATTTGTTGACCTATTTAGGATCCTATCCTATTACTATTAGAAATGTAAAAGTTTGTATGTTTGTTTGTTTGTTACTTCTTCACGAATTTTCGGTCAGGTCACGTGTCCTGATGCTTGTTTAGAAGTTTTTGCTTGTTCCAAAAAAAGTGCGCAGCGCTGCTAAAGAAGTTTTCACTTCAAAAATCGGTCATACGAATGAAATACGTAAACGATTTCTCTTGGTTTTTGTTATTAAATTCCCCCTTTTTAATCCGGGCTTCTTTGCAGAAAAGACCGTCTGCCTTCCTGCCAGGTAGCTCGTAAAAATCGATCATAGGCATAGACATATATATTACTTTCCTTTAAAATCATTGATCATAGGCTTACGTTCACCCATACTGTAACATCTGACTAGGTGGTAGAGTTTCGCAGCGACTCTCCGGATTGGTACCAACGCCGTACACGTCAGCGCTAGCCGACGACGTGTTCTGGTTCGGAGGATAAGGTAGTCGGCAAACTTTTTTTGCACGAAGCCTAATCCCATCCTCAAGATGGCAACGCACCATTACCTTTTTTGTCTCTAGACGGCGTAAATTTCTTACCATCATTAAATTCGTCTGCTTTTTTGCCTTCCAAAATTATAAAAAATAATGTCAATGTTTTTCATGAAAAACGTTATGTGTTTTTCCCCAATTTTCCCAAGAAAAACATTTCTTATATTAATAGGGGTTTTTGGGGGTTTTTGTTTCTAGGGTTTTTCGTTTGTTGAAATATTACTCAGTCACACAAAAACATTAATGTTGTTACATCTCAATTTTACCATACTTCGAAAAAGTTTATAGAGAAGCTTATGTTTGAGTCCTATTTTTTTTACATAGATAGGTATGTTAGTAGATTTCTCTTGGGTGCAATTTACCTTTTTTTTATGATATAGGAAGGCAAACAAGCAGACGGATTTCCTGATGGTAAGAAATTCACGCCGCCTAGAGACACCAAAGGTGGTAATGGTGCGTTGCCAACCTGAGGTCGGGATGTTAGGCCTCGAGCAAAACCTATTAGCATTATTAATATACGAAGAGCATTACTATAGGAGTGTTCAAACTTGAAGATACATATAGTATACCGAAAATATTAGGTACTTCTTTTTAGCAGTAAGCATATATATTAGTCAGGCACATAAAAACACAAAAATATTAATGTAGTTTCATATAAATTTTAGCCGACTTCAAAAATTTTTATTGAGGAGGTTATTATGTTCGAGTCCTATTTTTTTTAAGAAGGTATGTTATTCGTTTTTACAAAAATGCTTCCGAGGCTTCTGATGAGTGATGACAAAATTCCAGTGAAACGAGAAATATACTCAATTTTTGACTACATATACGACCTTCAGTTTCACTGCTCTTAAATTATGCTTAGGCTGATTCCTCTTACTTTTAATATATTTCGGTAAGTATCTAATTTTAACCGCCTCATTGGTCAAGTGGCTAGCGTACACGCCTAACTACACCGACTAACCGCGAGGTTCGATTCCCGACGGGGGCAGGCAATTGTGTGAAGAACATTAAGATGTCTGCATTTCCGGGTCTGGGTTTTTTAAATTTATTCTTGTATCTATCTAAGTAATTCTATGTATTAGTATCCTTGACTAACACCCATAACGCAAGAATATAATTTGGGTTGGTTTGGGATTAGATTCAATTTGTGTAACTTGCCCAGAGATATTTAATTATTATTTATTTTAAATCTTTGAATATGACTTAAAAAAAACAAGGGAATATTGTCAGTTTTATAAGTTTAGAAACCGCTGATCTTATTATGTAAAGATTTTTTTCTCCTGTTTTTATAACAAATTGTCACTGAATTGTATGTGATTGAGCAAAAACTATTTTTCAAACTAAAGTTGACAATAATGAGATCATAATGAGATGTAATCAAATGTTATTTTACATATACCAATACAATACCTACTATGACTATCCTTTGAACTCTTGCACGCAAAGAACAATTGATATAAAGTCACGAGAATAAAAATAAACTGAAAATCGTTAAGAAACGTGTATCTTAACAAGTTGTGTTGTTTTTTCCTGTAGTTCTGGCACAAATAGTAAAAAATATTAAGTTTTATATCGCTATTACGTAAGTCTTTAAATCATTTTTATGCACAGATAAAAAATCTTTAGATCACTGGCAAATTACCAAGTACAGATTTTTTTTTTTAAATACGGTTATACTAAAAGAACAATTGCTATGATTTCTCAGGAATAACAAAGAAATATAAAATAGTTAACAAAGATGAGTCAATGGTAGTACTTGTGAGTGTTTTCTTGTAATTTTAAACACCTATCAAAAGTTAAACCGTCATATTGAACTTGTAATTAGGTAACACTATTTTTATCTGACTCTTGAAAAAGGAGGTTGTTAATACGATGTTTTTTTTTGTTTGTTAAGCCATTACTTAAATTTTAATGGTTCTTTTTTTGAGAAAGTAGGTCATGATTTCGAAGTGCTTCCCGCATTGATTTTATCATGATCCAACTACCTAGTAGTTTTTGACTTATCATAGTATAAAACAAAGTCGCTATAGTCTGCTGTCTATTGTCTGTCTCTGTGTATGTTTAGATCTTTAAAACTACGCAACGGATTCTAATGCGGTTTTCACTGTTGTATAGATAATTTATTCCCGTAAGTTTATATGTACAATAAATTCAAATTAAGTAAGTGTTTATATACCTAGTACAGAAAATGCCATATTTTGTGACGTAGCGGTAAAAAAAGCTCTGGCTAAACAAAATAAAACACTAAGACTGCGTTTATTTTTAAAAAGCATACAAAAAAGTCTCTAAAATAAAGTATGTGTTTTTGAAAATGATGTAAATGTACTAATCTCTATTATAAATATACATCATTTGTTTCAAACAAATGCTGAAGTATTAGGAGTTATACACTTGAGAAATAGTGAGAAACGACACGGGCCTAATCAAAATCTTAATATTTATGAAAATAATAAATTGCCTGTCCATTAGTATATTTAACCAATTTCTTAATAGTCTGATATCACTTCCAGTAAAAAGATTTTTCAAATCTGTTTCAAATCAAACAGATTTGAAAACATTTACAGTGTTAAAGTTTTTTTTTTTATGATAATGGAAGACAAACCAACAGACGTATTTCCTAAAGGTAAAAAATATCCGCCGCCTTGAGACACCAAAGGTGGTAATGGTGCGTTGTCAACCTGAGGCCGGGATGTTAGGACTTGAGCAAAAGTAAGTTTACCGGCTACTTTATCCTCATATCCCGAACACGTCAACGGCAAGCGTTGACGTTATAGCGACAGAAATAGGTAAGGCGGTGGTCCCAACCCGGGCCAGTCGCTGCGAAACTGTCAGCGAACAAGCAAATGGCTCTTCTGATGTTAAGAGACCACGGTAACCTATACGTACTGTAGCTGTATATTACAGGGGCGCACAGCGGACAATTTGGGTCCGTATCGAATCAAAAATCTATAACTTCAAGGTTTTTCATCGTATTGTATTGAGATTTGGCACATGTATACAGTGATATATAAAAATTTTAAAAATAATCAATTTTCGTATTTTTTTTCAATTTATACATATTTATTTTAGGTGAAAAAAAAAGAAAATGGAAAAAAGGAATACGAGTGGTTATATGTTTATTTTTTATAAATAAGTACAAACTAATATAAGTAAAATTAAGAAAATTTAAACAATTACTTATCACACATGCATAATAAAATACATAAAATCATAAAATCGTATAGTACCTATCTATACCTCACACCAAACTAATTGATCTCAGATTAGACAAATCTTATAATATTATTGATTTTATATAACTAGGTTTTAGTTATTTATAATGTGATATCTAAAAAAAAAGTATCTTCACGCCTATTTCCCCGAAGAGGTAGGCAGAGGCACAACCAGGGCACCCACGACTAGCCGAAAACACTAAGTCCCACAATGTGATAGGTGGCAAGCCTATCGCCAACCGGGCACATATCCTATCCCGAGCAACTTTTTTTTTTTAGAAAATTGGAATAACCCAATATTTTATATGTTATATCTAATTGTTATTATTCTCACTATTCCTAACTAAAATTATTTCCGGTGTAAATGTAGGATCACCTTTAGGTACCACCTTCAAGTAGTACCACCTACCACCTAGTGTCTCTTCATAGCTTTTATTACGCGACTCTTGTGCATCTTCCGACAGTTGCCCAACAGGAATAACAAAAAAATGAGAAAGTCGAGAAAACTTTTTTTTTTTCGCTCTCAGAGTTTCTTAGCTCTTCAACATTATGAGCCTCTGCATACTCACCTAAGGCCCGCAGTCCTTGCAATATTCGTTATAAATGTGCTCAAACCCATATTCTTCTAGTAAAAGAGTGTTTTTCCTTTTCTTTGTTGATTCTTAAGAGTCTCAATAAGCAATGCACTGTCCCCCTCGTTCACCAGAAGTTGATGGCAGTGAATGTTCTTCAGACTCCGAAAACTATACCGAATATCCTGACTAGAGTCAGGCTAGAGCTGGCTAGCTAGAGCCAAGCTTGGATGATTCCGAATAAATTTGCCATTTTTCCGTAATGCTTAAGCCCAGCGCTTATTGCAAGAGGGCAGAATATGTCTTTGAATGTCACCAATTACAAAATAAAAGTTGTTTTCAGAAACATTTAATGTTTGCTAAAGAACTATGGACAACGATTCCAAGGTTCTGCCACGCTTGACCTGGGGAATGATGAAATCGCCCTTAGTACAGTGGAAAGTTGACATTTTCATGGAAATAACCAATTTAAATAAGAGTCAATTAATATGAAATACTCGCTGAAGTGTGCAATTTGAAGATATTTGCTTCCCTTTATATACTGGTTTTTCAGATATGAAATTCGTACTAATATCAATGTTATGCATATTTACTCACGCAAGACGAGTGCAAAATAGATAGTAAGCTGCTATTGCTATCAAAATATTGTGGTTTATGTTATTTTTGTAAACTATGTCAGCAGTAATCGCAAAAGATACCGAATTATCTACTCCGACCTCTATCACATTTTTTCCCATAACTTCCAGGGTCGCAAACTTCCGCAGCTGATTTCTTGAATTTTCATTTATGAATAGTTAGGCTACCAAATAATACATAAAGTTGCGCGTGGGGAGACGTGGGTAAATGTGAAAACCTCAGACGAAACAAAAAAAAAGAGAAAAATAGGGTGTGTCAGTTTTTAAGAACTTACTTGAAAATAAAAAACATATTAAAAAAAGTTAATAACTCATTATTAAGAATATAAAATATCCTTTTTAAAAATGTATGAAACCGCATGCATGTGCTAAATACTTTTTTCACAATATTTATTTGAAATATGTGTACGCAAACATTTGACTGAGCCATCCGCTACTTCAACTTACTTCAACCTGAGAAAAAATAAAAATTATGCAGTTTTAGTAGAAAAAAAATATGATTAGGATTATTTGGTTATTAGAGTATCGAATGCAATAAATATTTCATTCAAATTGTGATATTTTTAAAAACCATTTATGATATGCTCTAGTTCTACTATTTTCCACAGTGGGGCGTCGCGGTCATGAAGCCATCAAATGCCTATTGTGCAAGTCTACCGACTACCCTACCCTCCAGACAGTCATTATGGCGTTGTTACAGTAGGAATATTTAAATTATGCACTTCGGCTATTTTCGTCA
This sequence comes from Calephelis nemesis, assembly GCA_002245505.1. Taxonomy (NCBI): domain Eukaryota; kingdom Metazoa; phylum Arthropoda; class Insecta; order Lepidoptera; family Riodinidae; genus Calephelis; species Calephelis nemesis. Next base: position 19,583 of record NJDD01003348.1, on the reverse strand, counting down.
AGCTTCGGAAATCCGAATGTATTTAAAAGATATCTATATAAAGTTGTTATACTCGAATCAAGTTAATAGTGTAAAGTGGCAGGGCGCACTGTCGGAGCCCTAAAGTTTGGAATGCGGGGTGAGACAGGGGGGGCTAACGTCGCCCAGGCTTTTTAACTTGTATGTTAACGATCTTTAGGAAAGCTCAGTAGCATGCGTGTCGGCTGTAGTGTTGGTGGTGTTAGTATTAACAACATTAGCTACGCGGACGACATGGAGCTACTAGCCCCGTCGGCGGCAGCTATAAGTGAGTTGCTTCATGTATGTGAGGAATACGCTGCTAATCATGGACTCAAGTATAATGTTGATAAGTGTAAATGCATGGTTTTCAGGGCCGTGGGAAGGACACAAGAACCCACTCCTAACGTAAAAATAAACGAAAAAGATATTAAATTCGTAAATAAATTTAAATACCTAGCTCATGTTCTCACTGACGGCCTTGAAGATAATGAGGACATCGAAAGGGAACGCAGGGCGCTGGCGATACGTGGCAACATGTTGGTTCGTAGATTTTACCGTTGTAATAAGGAAGTTAAGATCACATTGTTTAAAACCTACTGTCAGAACCTCTACACGGGAAGTCTCTGAGTAGACCACACAATGGGATCGTTGAGAGCCCTGCGGATCCAATACAACAATGTATTTAGGCTGATGTTGGGACTGTCCCGTTTGTGCAGTGCCTCAAATATGTTTACACAAAATAGAACAGACGGCTTTGATGCAACAATAAGAAAAAAAACTGCATCTTTAATGCGCAGAGTACAGGACAGTGACAATACCATTTTGCGTACGGTGGCTGAGGACCTTGCCTCTCCAATAATGAAATGTTTTGTTGGGCGACTGATCAATAAGGGTTGTATATATAATTTAATTTAATGTAATTTTTGACTTGTTTAACTTTATATTTTTATTGAATTTATTATTATTAAATTTTTAATCTTGTTTTAATTTGTTAGTGATTTTATGTCCCCAGTATTGAAAATGTTGACTTTGTTTAATTTTCTTTCATTATATTTTGTGAATGTGAGGATATGGATTTTGTAATATATCTGAAATAAATGATTATTATTATTATTACATAATCAATCATTTCGCTTAAATTTAGATTAGGCCAGCCAATTTAAAAATAAAAGTGTAAAAAGAGTATAAGTGTAAAGCCGAAGCGCATAATTTAAATAGTAGTACTGTACTTGTCTCGTCTTTTCGACAGCGCTCGTGGACCCGGGACACCGCCCTGAGTGCTGGTATAGTAAGTAAAGATTGCTCTTACATTATGGGCGATGAACTAACTCAAATCAGACACCTGCTTTTACATAACCTCAGTGACTTTAAACCATCTTGAATTCCAGATGAATTGAAGATTGAGAATGGCGCCTTTCCTACGAGAAGAGGACGAAGTATCAGAAGATAAGTTAGAAAAGTTGGTGGCTCCTCAAGCAGCTCCCAGAAAATACGAGATAGTGTATAGGAACTTGGTGACCTTTGGCTATGGCCATGCTGCTGCTCTGTATGGGCTCTATCTGGCCTGCACTGTGGCAAGGTGGCAGACACTAATATTCAGTAAGTTAAAATGTAATTTTCATGGTCGGTACTAGGTGGAACTCGATTTACAACATGTACGAATATGTACTCCACGGGAACGCCATCTTCATTTCAAAACAACAAATACTTTGCTTCCAAACTTTTTAGTGCTCCATCTGTGATCGTTTATCGTTGTCATCAATATATTTGTTTGTGTGTGTGTGTGTGTGTGTGTGTGTGTCAAATGCATGGTAGTGTGGATAATGTTTTATTTATTGATTTTATGTACTTTATAAGCGTTATTATTAATAAAATGTTAGCGTTCTGTACTTCTCCTACACATAAACTATAAGTGTGCCAAATTGTATTCTCCTGCGTCCCCGCGATTTTCGTAGAAAGGGGTTCAAAGTTTTGGCATCACGTAATAATATATAGATACATAGATTTGTAACTAACATTTTTATTTCTTATCTTAATCTGCATTTATGAACATTTGCCTTCGAAAAGCCTTTTTTATACATAAGTAAGTATATTGTGTAAAAAATCAGATAAGTAACGCACTAAAATAAAATGAATTGCGATTTTGGAAATTGCTTTTTTTTATTTATATTTTTTTAAATTAGGTAGTCGAAAAAAATCTTTGAAAATGTATGATTTTGAAAATATCAAACTATATTGTCGTACTTTGTACTTTTGTTGTGTGAACTTTTTTACCCAGGTTTCTTCGCTAGGTAATTACAAAAAAAAATTGCCAGGTGCCATGTAAAAATTACCACATTATTTGTGTGACAATTCGCACAGATTTTAGCAACTACGTATTAATTATAATACATGGTTGCTAATTATATGTCAATTTATATTATTTTAGTCTGTATTATTCATAATAAAAATAAACATACACAAAAAAAATTAACATCTGTGACAAAACTGGTCCGGTGTTGGTGTTGGTCCGGGCTCCTGTGCAGAATAGACCATCTGCCTTCCTGCCAGCTTGTAAAAGGCGAGCATAGGCTAACCGTCACTAACACCGTGACATCCTGTTAGGTGGTAGAGTTTTGCAGCGACTCACCCGGATTGGTACCACCGCTTTGCCTATTCCTGCCACCATAACGTCCAATGCTTGCCGTTGACGTGTTCCGGTTCGGAGGGCAAGGTGACCGGTAAACTTACTTTTCCTCTAGGCCTAACATCCCGGCCTCAGGTTGGCGACGCACCATTGCCACCTTTGGTGTCTCTAGGCGGCGTGAATTTTTTACCATAAGGAAATCCATCTGCTTGTTTGCCTTCCATTATCTACTACAGTTTGCTAGCGTACACGCATAACTACACCGATCAACATGAAGGCTTTGGTCAAAGAGAATATAATCACTACGTTCTAAGAGACGGCACTTGGTACATCACTCTTAGCTACGAATAATAAAGAAAATCATACCAACTTTCTAGAAAAATATTTGTTGCCAACATTACATTGCAAATTCTAGTGATGTAACTGACAGCAAGATGTTATCGAAAAATACGATATCTAGTGTTGTCGCAACAAATCGATATCGATATTTTTTATGTAGCCAGCAATGACATTCATATATACATTATTTACTTAATGATAATCTGTGATTTAAATAAAAAAAACAAATGAGATAATAAATTTTAATTTATTTAAATACAACAACTTTATTTCAAATAAATCTATGAAAATAGTACTTTCTTAATACTAATACTGACTTTTTAACATTAACATTACTAACACACTTTTGATATGATTTCTTGCTAGCGTTAATTTATAACTAAATAATTGGGTCCTGTCACTAAAACGGAATTAATAACTAAATGGTTTTCCTGTCACTGAAATGGAGTCTATATCTCAAAAACTTCTTCACTTTCACTCACACAATAGTACAATTCCAAAGGTTAGGTTACGCTGAACACGACGATGTAGGTAACATCTGAACGCAAAAGGTAATTAATGTTAACTTTACATCAACAAAATTAAGACGTAATACCCAAACAATATGGCTGACATAGTTTTTATTTTACTTGACGTTTGCAGCTGTGTCATAAGTGTCATATTAGTGGTAATACCAACATAAAAATTAAACACGTTTTTATGTTGGTAAAGAATTCGTGAATCACAAATATAAATTGAACCACGACGATGCTGGAAATTCATGCTTTCCGAAGTTCAAGATAATCTGGTCAATTCGATTGTATGAAAGTGACTACCCACTGGCTTTGGTTCGATCCCGACGGGGCAAGCATTTGTGTGATGAACATTTGAATGTCTGCATTTCCTGATCTAGCCTGTGTTTATTAAATTTATTCTGGTATCCATTTCTTTTTATATATTAGAATCGTTGACTAACACTATATAACAAGCATTTCATTTGCTTACTTTGGGATTAGATTCAATTTGTGTAACTTGTCCAGGAATATTTATTACTAGCTGCTACCCGCGGCTTAGCCCGCGTAGTCTATTTATTTAATATTTAACTCTCCAACTATACCCGTTGAAATTTTAAGATGAAAAACGGCCTACGTCCTTCTTCAAACTTCTATTTTTATTTAAATATCAATATATAAAATACTCGCAATAGGAAAAAATCCCCCGATTTTAAAACATTTATCATTGGTGCTCCGCTTCTATTGATCTTAGCGTGATGATGTATAGCCTATAGCCTTCTTCAATAAATGGACTTTCTAACACTGAAAGTTCAAGCAAACAAACTCCTCAGCTTTTTAATATTAGTATAGATAGATATATAGACTTTGGTTTCGAGCTCTTACAAAAAAATATAGACGAACTGCTTTCATACCAACTTAGTCATAAAAGGCGAGTTTCGGTTCATTTTACTAAGAGAAAAATCTGGAAAATTATCTATACTAAACACATTTAGCGGTGACGTGGTTTTGCACGTTTCTATGTTTATATTATTTTATAATAAGGTTGATAAGTATACTTTTGATTAAATTATCGCTATAAAAAGTAGCATATGTTCTTTCGTTCCTCATTAAGGTCTAAATATAAAGTTTCACAATTATGTTTTCAAAAATGACAATTTTCCATACAAACATTCATCAGCTCTTTTTACAAATTCTCCCTCATTTTTAGTGATAAAAAGTAGCCAATGGTCTTTCGTTTATCATAAAGTGTCTAAATACAAAGTTTCACTGTTAGAGCTTTAAATATGACGATTTTACATATGAACAGTCATCCCCTCTTTTTATATATTCTCCCCCATTTTTCGTGATAAAAAGTAGCCGATGTTCTTTAGTTTATCATAAAGTGTCTAAATATAAAATGTGTAAATACAAAGTTTCACCTTTATAGCTTTAAAAATGACGAATTTCCATATGAACATTCATCCCCTCTTTTTATCAAATCTCCTCTATTTTTTGCAATAAAAAGTAGCCTATGTTGTTTCTCAGCGTCTATTCTGTCCCTGCACCAAATTTCATCAAAATCGGTTCACTGGTTTAGGCGTGAAAGCGTAACAGACAGACAGACAGACAGAGCTTTCGCATTTGTAATATTAAGTAGGGAAGTAGGGATTTTGAACCAATTTTGCTACTATGTGTATCATAATTTCTTTGTGTGTTTTTCGTTAATGATAAACTGATGTACGTGGTTCATTGCTGTGGACTTGTGGTAAAAATTACTGTTAAATAATTTTCCTAAGCAAATTGTGCCACCCAGGTTAACCCTCATAGGGGTTGATTTTCAAAAAAAGCTTAGATATGTATCTCATAATTTGTATTGCAAACATTATTTTAGTGTCACGCAAAATATTTCAATAGAATTAAATTTCCCATACAAACTTAGCCACCCCCTTTAACCCCCAATGGGGGTGAATTTCGAATAACCCTGAAATACGTGTTTCATCATTTGTACTAAAAGCACTAATTCAAAGTTTCATGCAAAAATATGCAATAAAAATATTTATCTTACACAAACTTTGCCACCCCTTTTAACCCTTTTAAGGGTTGAATTTTCAAAAAATAATATGCCTATGTCCTTCTCATGAATGCAAACTATCTACATACCAAATTTCAGCAAAATCGGTAGGGTGGTTTAGGCGTGAAAAGGTAACAGACAGACAGAAAGACAGAGTTACTTTCGCATTTATAATATTAGTGTGGATTAGTGTGGATAAAAACTGTTAAAGTAAAGTAACAAAACAAATTGTAATGAGTACTTATCCGAGAATTTGGCAACACATCACAAAACAGAACGTTTATTATCTACCCAAGATGGCGAATGTGATTTGTCTGCCAAGTGTCAACACATTAGAATTTAACATATAATTTATCAAAATACTCGACGATCCGAATTTTGCGGATATATGTTGTCGACTCAAAATCATTATTTTTTTACGTTTTATTATTTAGGTAAGGTTTCAATCGAGTCTACCGTACCCCTTGACGAAATTATTAATATATATATATATAGATATAGATTATATGTGTCGCATAGAATATATATCCGCCAGATCCAAAATGGTTAAATTTACAATAATCAACTTTTTTTAATGATAACATTTACGGTTACATCTTGAATTTGTAAAAATAGAGAAAAAACTACACAACCAATTTTTATATAAGGGAAAACTAAGATAATGATAGTTTACAAGTTATTTTATAAAAACCTTCTAATAAAATAGGACATAGCGGATATTGATATTAACATATGGATCTAACGTCAATTGTTTCTCACAGCAATGGATATGGCGGTTATTGATGTAAATTACTACAAATTTCTGTTTACTACAGAATGTTCCAAAGATTTGAAATTCATCAGAAAAATTAAATTAATAGAACAAATAAAATCACAAAATCTTTACTGTTAAACAAAATAAACTTAAATTAACAATAATGAAATTTAATGTTTTAAAATTAACACACGTTCTGATATAATTATTAATAATACAATAATCAAAAAAGTATAATAAAAATAATCAACATTTCTTATACTTTTACCCGAAATAATCTGTTAAGTATATAAAATTGTCCTATGTCTCATAACTAAACAAAAAATATATTTTAATTAACAAAAAAAACTCTTCTAAACCATTAAATTAACACTTATTATAAAGCAATAACACAGTCTTAAATCATAAAATTTATTATTAATACAATTTTAATAAAACCTGATCAACAAATGTAATAAAAATAATCAAAATAGTTTATACTTAAAAATGTAATGATAACTACACAAAATTCTCGGCTTCCTCCAGCGGTACGCATTCTAAATCCAAATTTTCTTCATTATTATCAGTTAGGGTAAAGAGGGAAGTGTTTTGCACGATATCTGAAAAATATATAATAATACTAGTTAAGCAATACTTCATGCGAAGGTTTTGCGTCAAAAAAGAAGAAAATAAGTAGGAAGGATACATTTAAATCCCAGTAAAATAACAAAAAAAAATATTTTAAAAAGTGGATCTGGCGGGTATAGATTCTATACGACACATATCACCGAAGAGGTAGGCCGAAGCACAATCAGGGCATTAATGTAATTTATTTAAAAACACTTGTACTTTCCACGATATATTTTATTATTTTTTATTTTTAGTATTTAGCCAACCGGTTTCGCTATACAAGCATCATCAGGGCTATATAACAACTTATAACCGGTTAATATAAATATATTAACCGGTTTCGCTATACAAGCATCATCAGGGCTATATAACAACTTATATAGCCCTGATGATGCTTGTATAGCGAAACCGGTTGGCTAAATACTAAAAATAAAAAATAATAAAATATATCGTGGAAAGTACAAGTGTTTTTAAATAAATTACATTAAGAATGGAATTCCACCAAGCTCCGACGATAAGAAGTATGGAACAATCAGGGCACCCTCAGGCCTCGACTAGCCGAAGACACTAAGTCCCACAATGAAATAAGTGGCAAGCCTATACGGGATATACGGGATAAGCCGGGGCCAACGTTATTTTTTATTAGAAAATTGAAAATATACGTTTTCTAATTTCTTTTGTTGAACGACCCGGGGATCGAATCCGGGACCTTAAGAATAGCCGTCGGCCCGCTAGACCACAGAGGCAAGTAGTTAAACTTCTTAATTTTTATTTTTTATCCAATCTAGGATTGTTTTGCGCGCGAACTCAACCTCTCTCGCATATTATTAGGTCAGTGTCACTTTAAAATACTTGACGTCGATGAATTCGTTCGAAAACAGAATTTTGTATGAGATTCTTGGCGCCATCGTGAATGGAGAAGGAGAATTTCGTGTTTATATTGAGTGAAATTGGTTTATTTATGTGGGAATTCGATTAAATTTGTTCAGTGAAAGAGCACAAATGAAATGATCATGAAGAAATTAGTGTATCGTCTGTTTCCTGCCTACCGTCAAATCTCACTAGATGAGCTTGAGTAACGAAGCTACCGCTTTACTCAAGACTTGACTTTTGTACATAGTGACTAATGACTGTATAAGAATTAACTAACCTGACATTGGCGAAATAAGCCGTGAAAAACAATCGAAAGAAGAATTATTATGTATAAAAGAAAGAAGAATTATTATATATAAAAGAAGAATTATTATGTATACTTTTTTATTGTTCGACAGTAAAAAGTATACTAGAGCGCGAAACAGTATCTATAATACTGTTCAAAACAATACAGTTGGCAACCCTAGCCTAATATTTCACTATCACATCCAGACTTTGTGGCAATAAGACCACCTCGGAAGTATGCTCTATCAATAAAAAATATTTTTTGAAATCGGTTTAGAAATGACGGAGAAATGAGAATCCCTCGACATATAAAACATTTAGTTAAACCCCAAAGTAAGTTTTAGGTGTTAGGCAATGATACTAACCCCTAAAAATACTTGTATAGATACCAGAATAAATTTAATAATCATCCATACCAAGAAATGAAGACATCTAAAGACTAAATGGTTATCACACAAATGCCTGCCCTCGTCGGGAACACTCGTTAGACGTGTACGCTAGCCTCTCAACCAACGAGGCGGTCAAATCGATCGACATAAATAAAAAAATGTAGGTGTCGAAGATATCCTCCTTTTTTCTGAATCGGTTAGAAAATGAAAGCCGTATTTGTACACGTAACGTGTAACTAGCGAATTAGACAATAGACATACTTAACACAATGAACTTATTGTATTAACGACATAATTACCCTCTTCTTTCTGTTTTAATCTCTTTATAACTATTAGCTAAAACATTTTTCCTGTTTAATTGTTAATTTAAATTAGTTAACGACTTAATTACGCCGTTCTTTCTGTTTTAATATGTTTATGACTGTTTGGTGAAATAGTTTTTCTGTTTATTTGTTATGTTTTAAACGCGTACAGTTATTTAACGCCACCAAGTCTTGGTCAGCTTAGACTGATGATGTTACTCGATTTTTCTTGCATTTTTAGTCTAAATATAGGGTTAAATATAGGGTTAAATATAGGGTTACTTTGAAAGGACCGGCTTAATTTTGATATTAGCCCCCTAAAGGCTTAAATGGTAATGCATTACTATATTGTTGCGAAATTGTAAAATTTATTTTTATAAACATTTAAAACAGTCCTCAAAAATGCTTTATTTGTTGTCACACTATGTCGTACCTAGTACGAGTTATGACGTCATTAGCCTGCGAACGCGACTGTGGTCGGTGGAAACTAGTTTTATGCATTGTTAATTTATAACGATGCATCTTGTATTTTGTTCGAATAATTTTTTTTATTTTATTTTTAGTTTATTCAAAGATCGAAAGCGTTATCGATTCCGAACCGTTTCCCAAAAGATGACTGGTGCTTAAGATGTAACTCTGTATAATATATCTGTATACTGGTTTCTTATTGATTGAAGTCCGTATCAACGCGTGCATATGACACAGTAATCAAAATTATTATATTATGTCACGTATATAGTACTACTATTTAAGTTATGCGCTTCGGCTTTACACTTTTACTCTTTTTACACTTTACACTTTTATTTTTCAATTGGCTGACCAAATCTAAATTTAAGCAAAATGATTGATTATGTAATAACAACTCTATATAGACATCTGTAAAATACATTCGAATTTCCGAAGTTTAACAAATATAGTCGAAGCGCATAATTTATATAATACTTCTATACCTACCTATAGCTAGCCAGGAGATGTTTGGTAGTTCATTTTAAAATGGATTACATTTTGGCATTTCCTGCAGACCATATCCTATTCATGCTTGCGGCTATCGGCATAACCGCTGGGGCTCATCGGCTATGGACGCATCGGGCTTATAAAGCCAAGATGCCGCTGCAGATCATCCTCATGGTGATGAACAGCCTGGCCTTCCAGAACACAGCCATTGATTGGGTTCGGGATCATAGGATGCATCACAGGTTAGCTATGATATTTACAGGTTAATATAGTCGGCACTAGATGAAACACCATAGTGCATGCACATTTTGTATGGCACTAGGTTTTCTTCAGAATATCTCCCCTGAATAATGAATAATATGAATTTTGATCTGTGTTAAGCATCATCCAGACGGTTGTAATCACGCACCAATAACGCCTTCCACAAGGGTGACCTGGGCGGAAAGTTTGTTTGAAACAAATCCAAATTTGAATTAAATCTACATTCGACAAGGATGCAAACTATGCTTACAATTTTTGTTTTAATCCGTGTAGAACCCCTATTATGATTCGTGGTACAGTGCGACCAACTTATCTGGTCGGCTAATACTTAATAGTGTCGCTAGTGTGGTTCTAATTGAGAATGTTTGACGTAACAACGTCTTATAATTCGATGGTCCGGCTGCACGCACCAAAAAATCATGACTCATGTGGCGCTACTCGCTCTGGGGCGTGCCATATAAGGCTTGAAGTGCAAGCGAGAGCGCGGAACGAGCGACAAAGTGGTACAATCGGCTTCCGTTCTTGTGACGCAGTCACGTTCAACTATCGTTAGTAAACCGACTTTACAGACAAACGCTTTTTTAGATAATAGTATTATTTTTAACATAGTTGTGGGAATTTTATTTTGTGTGCTCACATTTCAGAAATTAACAGTGAAACTGCGTTTCAAGAAAAGGCAGACTAGTTTTGACTTTTACTACGAAACATACAAATTGGTAGCACTATAATACCGACACTGTAAAGTCTCTAAATCTGTAAGATTTCTCAATTTCAAGTTCTATCAATTCATGTAAACAGTGGGATATTTTTAACAATGTCAATATTCTACAGATATAGCGATACAGATGCCGACCCCCATAACGCGACTAGAGGTTTCTTCTACTCGCACATCGGATGGCTCTTAGTGAAGAAACATCCAGAGGTCAAACGCAGAGGAAGGTTCTTGGATATGGCTGATATCTATGCGAATCCAGTTCTTAGGTTCCAGAAAAAGTAAGTACAGGCCTGAACTATTTTTCTACAACTAGGTTTCCATTTAATTTATTACAGTGCCTTCTGTTGTTCTCCCACAACAACAGTGGATTATAAGTGCATTTCCATATTTTATAGTAAACAAAAACAGCAAAATGGCAGACTTCTCAATTTATAAAATAGTGCCGTCAAACCTGGGATTTGCGTGTAGCCAACTAAGAATTAGCATGTAAAGCTTGCTGCGAAAGTACCTAGGTTATTACTGCCTGAAATTTAAGACATAACGACAACGGATGACATAATGACAGTTGTGATAGGTAAGGTTATAATCTAGTAATGTTTGGGTTTAGTTCGTTTAATCTAGACTAGCATTTTGTAACAAGAGGCCTATATATGTCCGCGGAGTAGAATAGACTGTCTGCCTTCCTTTTTTTAAGGTTCGGAAAATACTTACGTATACCTGCCGCTCTTTGGGGAGAGCAGTAGGTTATGTAGGACTTGAACCAACTCAAAAACCAAACTATGACCTTCCATTCATGATCACTTTCGCATTCACCAAACCATCTGCCTCCCAACCAAGCAGGTCTTAATAGGCGAGCATAATAAATTATGTCGTCACTAATAAGATCAAGGAGAGTAGAGTGAAAGGGATAAATAAAGAGAAATCAGGGAAACTAGAGTGCTGTGCAGCAACTTGCCTGGGTAGGGATCCACCGCCTTATTTATTCTTGCGACCATAATGACTTTTGTGATGCTCCGGTATAGAGGGTAAAGTGGCCGGTATACTCGCACAATTAGTCCAATATCCCGGCCACAGGACAGCGACACATCTATAATATACATATAATATAGTGTCTCTAGGCCACGAATGTATTGTATCACCACGAGACCCGAGTGCTTGTTTGCTGACTTCTTATATAAAAAAAACATATTATTCTTTTTATGTGTTTTGCTACTTCCTATTAATTTATAATTAATTATGTTCTCTTTTATTGTAATTTATAATTGATTATTTTTACTTTCAATCACAAATAAAGACAAAGGATGAAATATCCAATATTTAAATGTTATCAAATTGTGGTGGAATAAGTTGGATTTTCACCTTCTCTGAAAACACTTAATTCTTAAACGAAAATCCATGTAACTCATCGTTAATGTTATTTTATGTTTTTTGCAGATACGCAGTACCATTTATTGGCACCGTGTGCTTTGCACTACCTACGCTTATCCCAATGTACTTTTGGGGAGAGACCCTTAACACGTCGTGGCACATAGCTATATTTCGTTACGTCTTGAACCTCCATATAACATTCTTAGTCAACAGTGCGGCTCATATTTGGGGCACCAAGCCCTATGACAAAGACATCAAACCGGTACAATGCTTACCAGTATCCTTCATAGCATTCGGGGAAGGCTTTCATAATTACCATCACGTCTATCCTTGGGATTATAGAACGGCTGAGTTAGGAAATAATTATTTGAATGTTAGTACTAAATTTATAGATTTTTTCGCGTGGTTGGGTTGGGCATATGATTTGAAAACGGTTCCAGAAGAAGTAGCTAAAGTAAGAGCTCAAAGAACTGGAGATGGGACTAATTCTTGGGGATTTAGAAAATGAATAATGAGTGTGTACTTTGGGTTTAAGATAGATGGCGTTATTATAAAACGTTTCTAAAGTCGCCAGTTATTTATTTAGCCTGTACTTTGAAAATGTTTCAGAACTATGATTGGGGTTTTTCGAATTCTTGCCTGTTCTAGTCGGATATGGCGTGCGATTTGTATACATGTAATATGAAATAAATTTATTTACTTAGTATTATACAACGGCCATGTTTTTTACATAGTTATTTATATACTATGTCACAAATCAAACGATTTGAATTTAAATGAATAATCCAGAGAAATGGACAATAAAAACGCTTTGTAGCTTCAGTGGTTAAATAAAAATACTATTGGGGAAGTAACCGGGTACTTAAAAATATTGTTTTATGTATCTGCCCGTGAAAAGTAATAAATAGATTTTAAACTTGCGACACGTGGGACACCACGTAGGAACGAAGTTCCTTCAGAGAAAGGTATTATACACTACTCGCTTGTGTATACGACTGTCGCGCCTGCGCACTTCTCATTTAAGTAACGGTTTTTTTCATGGTTTTTTCTTACGGTTTTTAATATCACATTTTATTCAGTTGGGTCGCGCAGCAAAATCCTTATCTGCACCAAGCCTGTCGTAAGGAACTTCGTTCCAATAAAATAGATTGAAGTGTCATTTTACAATGTCAAGTTTTTAAATCATAACTAGCTTATCTCTCGAACTTTGTTCCACCTTATTAATTTGTATGGGAAAAAATAAAATGTTTTTTTTAAGTTTTCTAGCAGACCATGGGGATAAAAAGTATCCTATGTCTGTCTTCTGGTTCCTAGCTACATCCTTATCGATTTTCATCGACGAAGTTTTAGGTGTATCTCTGCACCACTAAGAAGTCTTTCAGATGGTTGAATTTCCGGGTCTGGGTGCTTATGAAAAGTGTTCTATTATTCATGATAAAAAATGTTCCCCGGAAATGCATATGCGCCCAGTTAGCGATAGACTGTAATATTATTTTCTAAGCCGGCCTGTGTAGTTGGTAGCTGCACTGGCCGGTATTGAAAAATAAAAATGTTCTGTATTATAAAATTTTTAAAATGTAGAACCAAAATTTAAGTCGAAAGGACAGTCTGCTACATGTTCTGACACGCTCTACATTGGTCTACATCTAGTAATCTCAGCCTACTTTTCTTATTCCTAACATTCTTCCTAATATTCTATAAGTCGACGGAACTAAGACTGCTGCTTGCTGCTTGGTGTCTGCTGCTCGGTGGTGGGAGGACCCTAGACCGGCGGAAGCTGCCCGCCGGTGTTCTTCTGTGGCCGCCTTCCCAGCCGCCCTCTTCTACTGCTGCTTCTGGCTGCTGAGGGAAGGCGCCAAAGGGTCCCGCTAGCCCAACCGCCGAAGACTACAGCAGCAGTCCTTCGAGTTCCGTCGACAGACCACCGTATCCCACGACCCTTTTCTTTCTTTATCCGGCAGAACCTTTTTGTGCACAGACTTTTTGTATGGACTTTATTTTTACTAGTGTTTCTTTTATTATAGTGTTTTTTTTGTTTACATTTTTTTAATTTTCATGCCAACAGGATCCCGTGTCCCAAATATGTCTGTTGGTTTTTTTTTTTATTCTGTTAACATAGTGGTGGGTGGTAGCTAAGCCACCCCCACTACGTTACAAGACTTGCCACCTATCACATTGTGGGAGTTACACCCATATTCAAGAAGCATACTTCGCTAAGTCATGAACAACGTAGTGCGAATTACGGCACTTAGCTATGCGTTCCTTGCAACAAACCATCCAATTCATAAACAATACTTGAAAAATGAAAAAATTAAGTACACAATTTAAGTGTCAGACATATTTATTTTGAACGTGTTTTCGAAATTACGTTTTACTACCTATTGTTCTCTTCCACACAATGTGATATGCAAAGTAATGACGTAAAATGTCACGTGAGTAATATAATTAAATGATTTTTAAAAAACTAAAACTGTCTAAGGTATCAAATTGAACTGAAAAACAGAAAATCGGTTTTTGGCGCCATCGAGAGAAAAGATGGTCGAAGTTTTTTCTTAATCATTGAATTTCGTATTGATGTTGAGTTAAATTAGTCAATTTTGGTGTCATTTTGGACAATTATGTTCAGTGAAAGTGCACAAATGAAATAAATAATCATGAAGAAATTAGCGTACCGTGTATTTCCTCGTTGCCGCCAAATATCATTACATGAGCTTGTGTAATGAGCCATCGCTTTACCCAAGAGCCTGACATGACTTATTGAAGACTTATGACTTATTATAATTGATATAAAATTTGATGCCAATTTCTTCTTGACTAATGGCAAAATACTAACGTGAAGGCCAAAACCTAAAGAAAGAAAGAAAACACAAAAACATTTTCTGTTAGTTCAAATAAAAAATATAAGGGTTTAAGAAAAAAACCATTTTATCGTATGAAAGCTACATTAATTTTTACATTAAGTTTTTTTTTATTAATTCAATAAAGTATTTTTAAAACGATTGAAAACAAGCCTCGTTTTGATAAGCGCGATTAAGTGTTTTTTTTAATCAATTCTTATATCAGTGAATTCGATAGTTTTTTTAACTATTATTTATTTATTGCTTTTTTAATCTTTAGCGACGGCAAGAGCACAATAGAAATCAGCTTTATAGTGGGTATAGAATATGAAATAAATAAAGAAATATTTTATTACAAATTTCAGAAATTGACCTAACCTAGAAAAGGAAATTATGTGCTTATGTTATGGGTATTATAGGCAATGACATTAATAGGTTTACAGCTCAGATAAAGTATCCCCTAGATGGATCACATTTAAGTTGAATAAATAACCTATACCTCTCTCAATAATTTTAATGTTGACATCGTATGTGTCAAAAAGAGATAGCAATTTCACTTCCGTGCGTCTTCAAACGCCGAGCGCCACTAGTCTAGAATCGCCATATTGTTTGTTACTCTGCTGGTTAACACATTATTTTGACAATTTTGCTTAAAATATTTACCTATTGTGAATAATATAACGGTTTGAGTGTGGTTTTCATTTGGTAAAGAATAATGGCGTGCATTGTGCCTGGATGTTCCAATAGAGTTGGTGTATTGACAGAAAATAATGCAAAAGTCTCGTTTCATCGGTAAGTTAACTTAATCATTATTATATGTTAGAAAGCATCTTGCAAAGAAAGTGTTCATGAAATTGGTTGTCCATGCCATAAATAGGAAGATACAACTTTAATATACATAGAATCAGTTCCTAAATTTTAATAAAATTGAAAACAAAAACCAAAATAATTCATCTTGACATTTAAAGTACTTGATAGGGAAGGTAGGTAATTAGAATTCATAATATGTGTTTTATCGATAAAATACAAATCTAATCGTGTGTGTATTATACTACTTCAGAAGTCTTGTTTAATACACAGATACAAAAAAAA